>JAAAKG020144753.1:0-11048 GCA_010014905.2 Druon quercuslanigerum
TTTTGACATCGATGTTATCTTTTCGATGTTCGATGTTTGAAAACATCGATGTTTTCTATTCGATGTCCCATCACTACTGGCGGAACTGCAGTCTAACATATTCTCATATTTAATTTCTCTTCATTATCTATATACCTAGTGCGCAATGTTATTATATTGTTAGACCTTCAAAAGTATGAGCCAAAGAACACTGTGCTTTTAAAATGTTCAATGATATACAGCAGCGAAACACTTTGTAATCTTCTCTTTTCAAATACATTAATTTAAATGAAATGTAAACTTACTGAAATGAAATAATTAAGGCTCTAGTCACCATAAATATTTTATATTGAAAAGTCAGTTGTCTTGAAGCCCCGCCACATATATTTCGTATATACGGTGCCGCGTGACGTCACAGATGAGTAATTCTCACACACCTCTTCTCCAGGAGAAATAGTGGTGGACACGGAATACGTGCGCCTGGAGGGAATTCCCCCGATCTGGGCATGTCTGTGCTATAAGGGGTTCGATCTGGGATCCCAAAATCTCAATTAAGACACCTTCTTTATGAATTCGCCGTATCCGTCTCAGGTTGGGGGGGGGGCATCTCGGGGTGTATGAGCATTTGATATCCTTGGCGTTGTTCAGCTTTGAGTGCTGTGATCACATTATAGATTGGGAGCATGAGAACTCGCGCCCTCGATATTATAGGGAAGTTTGCTATTACCCCCTGGAGGAATCGCTCCTTAGTTTACGTTCAGCAGACTAGAGTCCTTTTATTCCCCAGAGTAGCCGTATCTCTCGATGCAGTCTCTTTGGTTCACCATCTCCTGGTCTCTAGTCCGATTCGATCCTTGAGTTCTCCCACAAACTACAAGGACACGTGATTCATAAGAAGAGCTATCATATATTTAACCATCGTAATATTATTTAGAACTTTTCAATTGTTTTAATAAAAAAAATTTTTCCCAACAACTTTTTGTGTCGTCATAATAATGCGAAAATAAAACTTTCAATTCCCAAATATATCTTTAAATTAATTTTTACAGTACTGATTACCCTACTGGAATGCTTGATATATTACCTTGGTTTATTTGTCAGTTTTTGTTCTTTAATTTTTTTAGTCGACAAAGTTAAAGGAAAAACTACTAAATGTGCAGTGAGCCAGTATATGTGAAAATTATTTATTTTTACGCACACATTTTGGTGCCGCGTTCTCGTTGAGCGATCTTGAATCATTTCCTAAATTCGCTACACATGTAGCAGAAGTCCTGCGAAAGAAATGGACCATTTAGTATTTGGGATCTTTAAGATTCAAAAACTAGATGACAGCACTTGCATGCAACCGAACTTATGAAGTCCAATCGCCTGATTTTCACATTTAACTTTCTAATAATTTATGAAATAACTATCAGTTTCTGCTTTTTGATCCTAGCCTCGCATACTTATTATAAATTGCATATACTTTGTGATCAATTAGGAACTTTCGTGGAACATAGTTTTACCTGAGTAGGGCTGACATCAGAATAATATAATCCACTGATACTAAATTTCCTTTACTTTTTTACGTCACAGTTTCTTTTCGACAAGCAACGCAAACATCAACCATTGATGTGATTACCCAAAAAAAACATATTTCGTCTTGAGTTCGACTGGGCTCGTCTTGAGTTCATCTCCAAGGCGACTGTGTCTCGCTCGACTCCAGGGGCGAGACTTATTAGTCGAAAACGTAAGTTTTCAGATTATAACTAAGGTTTACGGCCCTAAGACAAGCAGTTTAAGTCTTGATGAGTAAACCAAATTTTTTCTATAGGAAGTTATATTACCAATTTAAGACTTTAATATTTTCCAGGGTCAAAATTACAAAAGTTTTCGTTTTTGAATCTCTGGTCCATTATACTTCGACCTGTACAATTGATGTACTTCGCCGGCAGGGCCTGCGATTTCCAGTATTCAGTCTCAACAACTGCATATATATAAAATTTTCGGTAAAAAGATTAAAACTGTGATTTTCTACAAGTATCTAGTGAACTGTTGGCGATAGGAAAAAAATTGATAACATTTATAGATTTTTCATCGTAAGAACATAATTATTACAGTTGAACAAAATTAATAATGCATAGAAAGTTAATACCATGGAGATGAATAATATAAACATTCTGTAAAATTGAAAGCGGATTCGTGCTGAACCTCGGAGGTATTGAGAGCCTTTTGTTGTCGGTGTCCTTGAGTTCGGCTTGAAGACGAAAAATAAAGTCTCGCTCGCGGCCAGGGGCGAGATTTACAAAAATGCCTTGGCTATGTTTGGGCTATCTCTTGGACGCAGACTTAGCCAAGACGAATTATCTTTACTCGGAGACTCGTTCAGAAAAGAAGTGACAAACTGTTTTGAAAGACCCTTGGAAAGCTTATGAATTACCGTATCGAATGGAACCTGATAGAAATATTTTTGACTTTTTGAAAATAATATAACACGTGTTTTGAAAAATGCACAAATTTCTTGAATTACGTACATCAACTTCTACTTGTGGAATCACCTAGGAAATTTGCAGTGAAGAATCTGAAATTTCACAGAAAAAAAGCGTTATCATTTTTGTAGCATCTCATTTTTTATGTGCTGGAAATAAGATTGTTTTTTCTCAACCTAAAAATACGTGCAGTGTCGAACTATAACATGAACAGAGCTGCCTTCTTATTTTCCGTTATCTCAACTTTGTTGCAACCCAAAACAACGCCGAATCGGCGTACTTTTTACGATCGCCGTCACAGAGCCTTTACACTATTTGAAGTGTCACATTTAATATAAGCCAATTAAAGTTAAACAATCTTTACTGCTTCTCGAAACACAAATAAAAATATTTAAATGTGGCTGCCCCGGCTGAAACTCACCCGTGAATATTTCAGAATTTTTGTTGTTTGAAATAAAGATAAGATTTCAAATAATACTACCTGCCAATTGTATTATTTCCCATAAGTTTCCTAAGTCACAGCACACTTGACATTTGACACTTTGACATTTTTATTCGTATTTCGTGAACTCGTACTCTTTTGGTTCAATCGGCTTAAATTGATGATAAAACTTTAAGTACTGCATAGTATAAATTTATGATTTTTGCTACAACTTTACTACATTATGCCACAAGTTGAAGTCAAGGTACAAATTTCGAGAAATTCTTACATTTTTTAAAAACTTTTCAAGTAACCTTTTCGCTTTTAAAGGACAAAAATATCAATAATATGTGTCAATCCGTGCTCGTTCTGCATCCCGTTCTCGATGAAAATAAATGCTTGAACTATCTAAATAATATAAGTAATTAGCAGGATATCGAATCTAATTGTTACAAACAAATTATATTAACAAAATATTAACATTGTGGAAATTTTGCTTGCGAAGTATATATGTAAGTTGAAATTACTTTATCTTATCCACACGATTATATTTGATTATGAAAATTAGTTGCGTGGTATAACTTGTTTATTTTATAAACAGATAATTATTGTAACAAAAATAATAACAAAAATTTGTTCATTTTATGAAAAAAATATATAAATAAATGCATAGTTTAGGAATTTATTAGTCGAATGTAATATTTTTTCTTACTTAGTACCTTTAAATTAAATTAGTGGTAATAATCAGTGAAAAAGATTGTTCATTTGATATTAATAGAGAAAAAATAATCATTTTCTATATAACGTTCTTCAAATTACATAAGTAATGATGTTTAGTTACGAAGACCTGTCACTCGATATTATTTGTTGATTTTATGAAGAAATGCATACTTTAACTATTTATAGACGGAAAGTAACCTTCTTTCTTTCTAATCGTCTTTAAATTGTATCAGTGGTGATTTTTATTTATTTAAACTTGTCACTTAATATTATTTGTATAGTTTATAAGCACTTTTTTTTTTAAAATTGCATAGTTTAGCAATTTATGTGTAGAAAATAATTGGTTTTCATTCTTAACGCTTTAAAATTATATGAATGGTAGTGTGTAGTTATGAATAATAGTCATTCGGTATTATTCGTTTTTTTGATAAACAAAATTTATAAAAAGGCATAGTTTGTCCATTTATAAACAAAAAGTAATCGTTTATCTTTATGATCCTCTTCAAATTCTATAATGAATGGTGTTTAATGCTGAACACTTCTCGTTCGATTTTATTTGTTTATTTTATATATAAATCATGGTGTGGCCATTTGTAGACAACTTTGAAGACAATAATAATAAGAAGATTACTTTCTGTCTACAAACGACTAAACTATCCGTTTGTTTTTAAAATAACAAAATAGTTCCTTATTACTAAATATGACTTCTAATATAATTCTGAGGCAACGAGAATGAAAGAAGTTTACTTTAGGTCTATAAATGGTAAACTATGTATTTTTTTAAATAAAATTTACCTATTAAATAAATAAATAATATCGAACAAAAAGTCTTCACCACTAAACATTATCACAGTATATAAATGAACAAACTATGTACTTGTTTAGAAAAATTTGCTTATTAAATAAACAAATAATATGGAATGACTATTATTCACAACTAAACACCACCACTTGTACAATTTAAACTTGTTAAAAACTTGTTAAAAATAAACTTTCTGCCCATAATTTACCTAATTATGCATTTGTTCGTAGAATTTGTGTTTAAAATAAGCAAATAATATCGAATGGCTAGTCTAACTATTAATTTGTTAATATAATTTGTTTATAAAATGAACAAATTGTACAACAGAACATGTTCTCATGATTAAATATAATCTTGTCGATAAAATCGATTAATTTCAACTTATAAATATACTTTCCAAGCAAAATCTCCACGATGCAGACATTTTTTTACTATAATTTGTTTATAATTATTAAATTCAAAACACTGTTATTCATTTATATTCTTTGGATACTTCCAGCATCATCGAGAATGGTTTTAATTAAGTTATTAATTTAAAGCTAAAAAGAATAATTGAATAATTCCTCATTTTCAGTCTTTGTTTATTTATATAAAAAATCGAAAATGATAAAAATTAAAAAATCTAATCCATAGACGCTTTTATGCAACTTTCGAATTCACAACAGTGCACGTAAATTCGCGTTAAGCCAAATTTGGAACAGTAAATCCAGCAATTCATATACAGATCATGCGCGCCGACTGTGTCGATTTGCAAAATATATGTGTTTAAGAATGCGCATGTACCAATATTATTCTCCAAAAGTCTACTGCATTGAGGCATTTTGCACTAGGAAATCGGCTAGGAAATCGTGACTTTCGAGGTGCGTGTATGCTGAAAGAAGATTGTTTTTCTATCAAACAATACAACCTTTTTTATTTATAAGATTATAGTTAAATATTTTCTTTTATTCTTAATAATACCGCAAAATAAAATTAAAGCATTAATTCTGATATTTTTTAATATAACGTGTAATCTAATAAGTTTTGCAAGCTCATTACTAATGTTCTCAATTTCTGTTGATAAGTACACAAATAGTATTCTTTCCATCAGTACCCTACATCTCATAAATCGCGGCACATGGTCGTTTGAGAAAAAAGTCGAGTAAAACAACGAAACCATATGTGCAGTATACCGACGCTAATTGTTTGTCGCATTGCACCTGTTGTTTCTACTTGATTTATCGAAAGTCACCTCGAATAGAAATAAAGGCTTCAAAAATAGACAATTTAAAAATAGTTTTTTTTTTAAGGGCGATGATTATAAAAATTCTAGGACTTTTCATACGATAGGTAAAAAATATAAAATAGAGGAAATCAAAAATTAAAAACCTGATCAAGAGATAGATTTCAAAAAAAGTTTTATTTGATTAAGCTTTTAATATTTTTTCAGCACTAAGATTTTATCAATTAAAAGTATATATAAATAGGAAGAGGAAAGATTAACTACCTAAGAATAATAGTAGCGGCGGGTAGAAAAAAAAAGAATTCTGATAGTCCCATAAATTTACTCCACAAGTTCAAACTTTTACCAATACAATAATCAAATGAATAATATAAAATGAATTGCACTTTCAGCCATTTGCATCCAACTGTGCAGGTGCCCAGATGTCATTTGTTTAACTGTACATGCGAACAGTTGAACGAAAAGTCTTTCTTCGGAAAATCGAAAAAAATTGCAATCCTAAAAGTGCTTAATGTCAATGATTTTTACGTTTCGTCACACACAGAGTCCGAAAATTATAAAATTTGAGCGGTGTCTGTCTGTCTGTATAGAAGTCTGCATGGCTGTATGTATAGTTACCTTATGCACTGGTAAAGCCAACTATGAAAATAAAATGTTCAATTTCGATGAAAATTAGAAGCGTTATACAATACTTTAACAAATTTTTTAAATGTTCAGAAAAATAGAAAAAAATACTTTTCTGATAAATTAGGAAATTTCATTTCAATTCTTCAGTAGATATCGCATATATTAAAAAATATCTAAATTAAACTTTTCGATTAGACAAAATTGAAGAAGTTAGAGCTTTTTCAGAATTTGAAAAAAAATTTTAAAATGTTGAAAATCTTCAAAAAAAGGAAATAAAATGTTTTTTGATTCGTCAAGAAATATGCAACAAAATTTCTACTAAATATAAAATATATGTATTTCAAAACTATTCTCATGTAATTTCCTAATCAGACAAAAGTTCAAAAAGTTGGATCATTTTCAAAAATATTGCAATTTTTGTTTTTAAGAGAACGTAAGTTTAAAGCGTCATTTTAGGAGATTTGAACAAGACCCGAGCATAAACTCCAATATGGATCTCATCGGGGGCCGATCGGGAAGAATTTTGCCCAAATCGGGCTATCTAAATGGGGCGAAACTAGAAATGAAACGCGATACCCGATCGGGGCCCAATTGCAACGCCTAGAGATAACTCAGTGTAGCCCCAGTGTGGCCTTTCTTGAGCCCATATTATTTTATTGTTATTATTCCTTATTAAAAGAGATTTTTAAATAAAACAATATTAAAGTCGCATATGTATATTACCTTCTAAACTGAAATTTGAGAATATAAAAATCAGATTATCACACAGATAACAATAAAAAAACATTGTAGTATGTAAGAATAGAAACAAAATACTTTTAAAAAAAATTTTTTTGGAGCAAAAGGAAAAATTTGAAAGACGCAATATAACAGCTAACATTTATGTATGATAAACTATTTAAGTATTTTCCAATATATTTTTGTTTTTAATTTCTGTTTTGAACATTCTTTAAGTTCTTCAAGTTATTTTTACAAAAGCGAATACACTATAATAAAAAGGTTTTATTCATATACCGGTTATATCAAATAACCTAAAACTACATGAAACTATATATGTTTATGACGTCACTTTTGATCTAGTTCATTTTCACACTCAACACAGTAAATTTTACTTCGGCTTCTTTTATTATAAATAAATAACCTCATTTTAAGCTTAGGTTTCATCTTAAAATAATTAATTTTACTTACTATAGTCTTAAAAACGTAACTCAGGAATATCTTAAAGGATTAGATGCCTGCGCACTCGTCTTGTGCTCGCTTTTGACATTTTTTCACTTACTTTGTCACTTTTAAAATTAATATTTAATTAATATTAATAAAATTAATATTTTTGACGTTGTACAATGTACATTGAAACTTGGGAGGTTTGGAATCAATTAACTTTAGGCCCAGAAATTAATGGGGCCCCTTCTACTATCAAGATGGGCTGTTAAGTCGTGGTTCAGAGGGGGCTAAATTTACCATCCACAAAATTTTGTTCTGGACCTGGCCCAAGTCGGAAATAAGGCAAATATTTGGCAATTTCTGCACGTGGATTTACAAATTATCTCGATGATGTTTTTCAATTGGGCAAAAATTATCGAGCGTGAAGCGCAAGTTTCGTAATGGGAATGTAATCGTCAAAGCCGTAGGTGCTTTGAGAACCTTATTTTTAAAAAAATGGAAAAAAATGTTACTGATGTCTGCAATTCTTTAGAAGTTTCAATCACATTTTTTGAGTTAAGTTATCAATTTCCGAAAGAATTATATGTTCTCTTTTTAAGTCTTATAATAACGACTTCTTCCAGACTAGTCAGACTTGTTATAATCTTTATGATATTCGAAAATATGTAGTTAAAGTGTACGAATTAAGCATACGAAAATGAGCACGAGAGCATACTCGCGTGCCCCAAGCGCTCTCAAACTTGGGCGTAAAGTGCCGCGCACGCAGCAGGCATATTATTTTTATCAATTTAATGCTCTCGAAGATGATGTTTGAACATCCCTAGGAAGACATATATCTGAATTTTCCTACATAAAAATTTGTTACATAACATACTTTCATAAATCTAAGGGTTCATGGGTATTGGAATATCATATATCAGGTTACTAAGCTCATAAAAAATAATAAGTACTTTTACTATTATGAAAATTGTTAGAGGAAATTGTGAAGAGGAAAATTCAGACACATGTCTCCGCTGCAGTGGTTTCCTAGGCGCGTTATAGAATATTATCTTGGAGAGCATTAGGTTTATAAAAAAATTATTGGGATAAACCACTCTAAGGATTCCAAAAATTTTTCCATTTTCCGAAATAAGACTTTTCGCACGAGTGAGCACATATACAGTTGTACAAATGCCATCTGGGAACGTGCACACTACACCTCCAAAAGCGTGAACTTCGCGGGTCCCTATTATGTGAAAGGCGGCAAGTCTCTGTGCAGCCAGTCATAGCTTCGGAATGTCACACTTGCGGCTTGTCACTTCTGAGGCATGTCACATATGCGGCGTATCTCATCTGCTTCATGTCAGAACTGCAACATCTTTACCTAGCGGCTTCAGTCCCACACGGAATTTACCGCAGTGGAAATGATATTTTTTATTAATGTGGCCAGTCACAGGGGTGCCATCATGAGACGTTAGGAAAGGCTAGGAGTGTTACCTCACACTATTTCTGTGACCAGTCACAGGGATGTGATAAAATATGGCGCAAAAGTGTCAATCTCACTGTGAGAAATGCCGCGTGGGAGACAAGACGCTAGATAGAGCTGCCGCAGTTGTGACATGCCTAAGGTGTGACATACCACATATTTGATATTTCTAAACAGTTTATAAAACCTTTTGATTCTTTTTTTAAATTCTACTTGCCCCCGCAAGGATGAAGGTAGCTCCCGGGATACCCTGTGTGCATATATATGTCACCTTTCGCATTAGGTCACATAACTTGTCACTAAAGTAACAGAAACCTAAACATTTGCGAAACTTAGCTAAATTACGTTGTTAAAGATTCCTTTGCACGAACTAAGTAACGAATCACATTTTCTAAAAAAAATTACTCTTCGGTTCCTCTTAGAATTTCTGTTAAATAACTTGTCACGAAGTAATAAAAACCTAAATATTTGCAAAACCCAGGAAAATTGCTTTGTTGAAAATTTGTAAGCAAGCATAACTTGAGATTTTCCCTTTTCCAACACAATCGTTACATTTTTCGATATCTCTCAGAATGTATTTTGCATAACTTATAACAAAACTAACGCATGGACTCAACATTTTCATACATTGTTTCTCGAAAATGTCTTGCCAAGATTTGAAAACAAACGCCTTTTCTGAAGACAAAAGTCACTTTCGGCTCCCCTTAGAATTTTAGTTAAATAACTTTAAAAAAAAAAACGACAAAAAAAATTAGAAACCTGGCAAATAAGTTTCTGGCAAATTCATTACCAAGATTTAAATAAAAAAACACATTTTCTAAGAATAAAGTGACCCTTTTCGATTCCTCTCAACATTTCTGATACAAAACTTGTATTGAAAAAAACAAAGATCTGAACATTCACAAAACCCAGCGAAATTATTTGTGGAATAATTCATTGTTTAGATTTAAGTAACAAAGCATACTTTATGATAAAAGTTGTAACCCTTCTAGATTCCTCTTGAAATTTATGTTGGATAACTTGCAACAATTGTTAACAAAATCTAAAAATTCGCGGCAACCAGAAAAATTGTTTTTAGAAAATACTTACGGATATTTAAGTGACAAAATACATTTTCTAATAACAATAGTCACTTTTTTCGGTTTCTCTCAAAATGTCTGCTACATAACTTCTAAAAGTAACAAAAACAGTTTCCAACAAGAAAAGTGTCGCTTTTCGATTCAGCTTAGAATTTATATTAAATAACTTATATCAATAGTAACGAAAAAACTCAAAGTTCGAAAATTCCAGCCAAAGTGAAATTTTTCGATTCCTCTCAGAAGTTCTGATACATAACTTGTAAAAATAGTAATAAAAAATAAAAAATTGCGAAACATCCTGACTGAAAGAAGGGGGGAAAAACTTCTCCTGATTGGTTGATAATGATTAACTTTGTAGCTTTTTGTGCAAAGCTAAGCCTTGCGCAACTTTTTGCTAGAGGATTTTCATTTGTTTTTCAACACTATTACATGGTACAAGGGGGTATATTTTCAAAGAGAGGTCGGCGAAAACCTCGCGTGACTTGTGGACACGCAGCGAGCAAAGGAAAACAGTTTTCTGCATCCATCCCGCACGTGCCTTGGTATATTTTTGGCCCGCTAGTATGGCTTTAACGTTACCAAGCAGTAATAGCTTCGCACCTCCGACAGGACGGATCACAAGGACAATTACTTTAACTAAATATTTTGTGTACAGCCGCTGCATATCCCTTTTGATGTCTTAGAACCTCTCATCATTATCCTTCTCCTTAGCAGTAATGCTGTATTCGGACAGAGCCAAGAATTCGATCACGAACATAATTCGTTTCTCGAATGCTTGAAGTACTATGTCAGGCCTAGAGTGTGCAAAGGCAATGGCTGTCATAAAATTATATTTCCAGAAAATTTGTGACTTCCCCTTTTTGTCAATTGATTTTTATCTCCCTCGGAGCAGTTGATAGGGCAGGGTCGAGGCCAACACCGTAAGGGGGACAAAGATGGTAATAAATCATTCTTAGGACCAAATTATGTCTGTATATATACGTCGCTACAGCGTGGGTGGGACACCCACACACAGAGAAATGGACTGTGGTTACTATAACCACATAAATTGAGTCAGGCTAAATCGTGTCACAGGTACAAGAAAATTTAGTCGCACAAACC
>JAAAKG020144754.1:0-11048 GCA_010014905.2 Druon quercuslanigerum
CTGCCCTCTCCCAAAGATAGAGAGAAAGAAGTACTCTGTAGAAAAAGAAAGAGGTACTCACTAAAATCGTTCTCTCTCTCTCTCTCTCTCTCTGTCTCTCTTTCTCTCTCTCTCTCTAAACAGGAACGGGCAGTACATCAAAAAGCTGGCGGTCTATACTTTATATGTCTATGGGTAGATGTCGAAATTTATACATAATTCATATTTTAGCTCTAGCGGGAAGAAGCTGCTACATTTGAATTATTTTGAATTCTCTGTTCGATGTTCGGAATAATAATGTCCACCCCATTTATATAACTTAGTTTTCGGGGAAGAATCGGGCTCTGGAAGAAAGTATGGAAAGAGAAGAGATAAGGAATAAATAAAAAGTGTTATAAAAATTGTCGTGAGTGTTTCTTGTTGGTGCCTTTGTAGGTAACTCTTGCTCTTGGGACTCACGCGGGTTATGAACAAATTCCCAATTTATTCTAGTAAGTCAAGTTCTTTTAGTGACGGATAATATCAACTACGCTAAAACAGAAAGACTGAAGCCATCAGAAAATCTAATTTTATGATTTAGGGGGTCCAAAACCGTGGAGATCCGTTGAAAAACTGTTTTGTAAATTTCTGGTTAATTCTAGTACTTTCCGAATGATAAAACTATGTTTCGATTTTTTCTTTTAAAGATCGCTCTCTTTCTTATATTATAAAATGAGACAATAGAAGTACGCCATAGTGAAAAAATCATCTTACGCTGAACAGATGCAGACTAATGCGTCTAGACTATAGTTTAGCGCAGATCAAAAGTGGGCAATATCCCGTAAATTTGCGGGACTAGACTGTTAAGACGATAAGAAAAAAATTATGAATTATATGGGTTATGTTTTATTTTTTTTTTAATACGCCTGTGCTTTTTTCATTCGATCTAATTTATTGTTTCTTTCTCTGTTTCAGGTAAGCAGTTATTATATCTTATAACAACCTGAGTGAGTGGATGTGCAATGCATTAATATTTCAGTCAAAATTTCTTTAACCAAAATTTACCGGCTTGAGAAACATTCGAGGATTAAAATATATTTTTCTTATTAATTGTTTTACTCTAGTGCGGCAACATGTAAATGTAAAATAAACTGTTTTATGAAACATTTTATGAAAAGGTACAGAACTAGGATCGTTCGATTTTTTTAAACTAATTTGATAAAAAGGCGGGTTTTTCCGGTGTGAAATTGAACTGCATTTTTAGAATTTCATTTTATCAGCTACGTAGAAAATTCTAGTTTTTTAAAAATCTTTTACGCCATGTGTGTAGATGTGTGTTCAGTCTTTTCTTATCATAGAAATTACAATAATTTTGCAAAGAATAACTACCTAAATAGTGTAAGAGATTCGACTAAACTACAATTCACTTTGATTTTTCTGTGGAAAGGATCAAGTGATATTTAATTTTTAAATAATTGCAAATTATTTTTTAGAAAATATATCACTTTTAACATTCATTAGCTTCGTCCACAATGAGACAAATATCGCTCCAAATATTTTTTCATTTTATTAAAAATATTTTTCCTAAAATAAAATTTAAAATTATTTATAAAATATAATTCATATTTAATTTAAAATTTTAATCAATTAAATTTGATGGAGTGATTTTTTTGCCTTATTTGAAAAAAAGTCTACTTTTTGAAGAAAACTGCGACAAAAACGTAAATCGTAAAAGGATTATATTGAAGGCAAATAACTGGTAACACAGACTCACAGCTTTCTCCAGTTTGTCGTTTTCTTTACCATTTTACTTCAAAATAACAATGTTTCATTTCTTGAAACTTAACATATTTTTCTGGCGATATTCCGAGAAATATTTTTACCCCTTTAATGTGGGAATTTTTTAATCTTTCCTACATAACAATAATTAAAATTTTTTGCACTTGTTTAGTTTTCTAAAATATTTTAGTTTGAAATAACAATGTTTTTTTCTGGAAGCTATCACAGACTATTTTGGCTGACCCCTGTCATATGAGAAAATTGTATATTTTCCTCATATTTCCGCCCTTTTTACATGCAAAAATGGAATGATTTCTGCATAGTATTAATAAGAGGTTCATCATTTTTCCACTTTCTCATCTTCTTTGCAATTTTAATACGAATGGCAATGGTTCTTCTTTTTTGGAATTTTTACAGATTATTCTAGCGATATTTGCAGACACATTCTCACCCCTTTCATATGTGTAAATTGAATCGTTTCTTCTGAACATTGATAACAGTTTTTTGCATTTTTGCAGTTTTTCATTTTCTTTGTCATTTTATTCCGAAATGACAATGTATTTTTACTTGAAACCTTTAAAGATTATTCTGACGATACACTTAGATATGTTCCCACCCCTTCTGTATAAGAAGATTGAACGCTTTGGCTATGGTGGTTTATAACATTTTATTTTTATTTTCAGTTTGTCACATTATTTGCAAATTTATTCCGAAATGGCAATGCCTTTTTTCTGGTAACTTTTACAAACTTGTTGGGCTATACCCCCAGACATATTTTCACAACTTCTTGCATAAAAATGTAGATGACTCTACGAAATATATTTGTTCAATCAAAAAAATGTTTCTGTGTGCCCTTATACATTTTATTGAGATGACTAAGCTTTTTGGTTGGATTGACCAAACAGTCCAAGAGCGTAACTTGAAACGCTCAACCATAATTAAAGCTTTGGATATTTATTTAAATTTTGCAATAAATATATCTATTTTTTTCCTTTTTTTGTTATAGGGCTTACTTATTAGCTGCAACCAAATGTCAGCTGAGTACTTGTTCATGACTGATAAACTATATGATGTTAAATATGACACTGGTGATAAGGTCATCCAATGCGGGCGGCACAATGATATTTTCAAACTGTGGCTGCAGTGGCGTTCAAAGGTACACTACATTTTTAAATTCAAAATGTAATAAATAGTACTGTTTCTATCTCGGATTATCATTTTAATAATTCCGATCAATTCTGATAGAAGATCTGAATTTTAAAATAAGATATTAAATAAAATGTTCTGGGAAAGAGGGAACACCTTCCAACTCTTCTGGGATCCGAACCCAGGGGTTCGAGCTATGATCACATTCAATTTGTTCCCTTAGAAGCCCTTACTCTTTCTCGCCATACGTGAACAGTTATAATATTTTTTAAGGGGTTTCTTCTCTCACTGAAAATTTTATTTATAAATAATACCCCTCTTATATGTATTCTATTTGCAATTTATGCATACTAATGTGTTGCTTTAACAGGGTTCTGATGGTTTTGAAAAACATATGGACCGTCTAATGGAACTTACTGAATATATGGTTCGACGCATCAAACAAATGCCGGACAAGTTCTATCTCATTCTCGAGCCGGAATTAGTGAACGTGTGTTTCTGGTACCTACCAGTCCGTGTTCGCAATATGCCTCACAGTCCAGAGAGGGAAACGATTTTAGGACAGGTAAAATTTCCTTATTGTAGATAATAATTAACTTTGTAAATCTATCACTGGAACCATACCATTCTTCACATTGTGTAGATGAATATTGCCTGTTGTAACTAATTTTTTATTCATTTTCTTTGCATTTTTAACCAACGCTAACCTCATGGTACCCTTCTCACCATGTACCATATTCTGCCATATACCTTCTATCTCTATTATTTACAACCTACATTCTTTGTTCCTTCTTTCGTTTTACTTTAGCTGTTCTTCAACTTATACTTATTCCTTTCATCTCACCCAATCTCATCCGCAATTCTCTCCAAGCTTCAATATAACGTGCAATTCGCCTTCCTCTATTTTTTTTTATTCCAACGATTTTAAGTATTCTGGGTAATCAAACAGGTTATATCTAAAATGAATGTTGCAGATATGTCCTGTACTGAAAGGTCGAATGATGGAAGCTGGAACTCTGATGGTAGGATATCAGCCTGATGATCGAAGACCAAATTTCTTTAGGAACATCATCTCGAGTGCTGCAGTCACCGAAGCTGATGTCGACTTCTTATTGGCAGAAATGGATCGACTGGGACATGATCTTTAAATTATACCGCAAAATGTATTGCAGGCGAATGAAGGTCGTGGCGTTTTTCTTCCGGTCCATTTATTAGAAACTAAATAAAAATTACGTAGAGTCTGAAAAGGTTAAGAAGAAGAACGCGGCGTATCGACGTGTACAAAGACCCTGTGGCCAATTATTCCCAACCATGAATATTAAGATAAAACATATGAAATAAATCGCCGTATAGGTGTACGGATTTTCTCAGAATCGAAGTGCAAAAAATATTTATTGAGGACATCTCTGTAATTTCTCACGTACACTGAAACGTAGCAGTAGTAAGTTCAGTAATCTCAAAGATTAGTTGGAATTCGTAGTTAGTGTTTTATATTACTAATCGTTTCGAGATTTCTGAGCACACATTAAAAGCTAAATTGTTGAATATATTTATGGAGTATCATAAGAAGCGCAGACAAAGTGCCAACAATGAAATGGAAAAAATGACAATGAATGAACCCTAAATTCGTAAAATTACCTCTATTTGTGGAATTCTATGAATTTATGCATCTCGATATAAGGCGAAGAATTCAGCGGTGCACAGCTCTCCGACGCGATGTGGAGTGGTATTTCGCCTAAACACGACGTGGAGCGGTATGAAAAGGAGACGCCAACATTCTCGACGAAAAAAAATTCCAATTCTTAACTTCTTATGATACCTCATAGTTAGAGTATAATATGAACTCGATGATAAATAAGTGTTGAGATCTTTATGACGTGGACGTAATTCGTCCTTTATAGCCAATTAATGAAAGTAAGAAGCGAAAGAAGATGCATGGAGATTATGCGCTTTGCCAGAGTAGGTCCTTAAAAAATGTGTCGAAATAGTTCACCAAAATGCGTGTGATTCTCGATCATTATAAGCCATCATTGTGTCCTTTAGAACTAATAGAAATCAAATATAACAGCATATCCGGGAAAGCATCATTACGATTTTTAAACAACTCTTTGCGAACAGATTTCGTTATCTCTTTCGTTGCATTTTCTGCCCGGCATCCCCACTCCTGGCTACTGCTTGAGGGGTCGTGTAGTTCTGCTTCTCGAGCCTTAAATTTTTTTATATATAAATATTCAGAGCCATGAAACAGACGCGTTTCAAGAGTTGGAATCTATGAAGGGAATTTTTTCTTTTGGAAGCAGGAATGAAACTGCAAGATTCTTTTTTTTTATGAAAACGTATTTTTGACGGGCAGAATTATCTCCCTTTTCTAATTGAGAATTGAAATCTTTAAAATACTAATTTATAAAAAAAACCGTTTTTAAAATTCAAATCTGCAAGAGAAAAAGTATTGGCTATAGAAGCAACAATTCAATTCTGAAATCTTTTTTTTCATTAAAATTAAATTTTTTACGTTCAATAGACTTAATTCTATCCATTTTTTGGACTGTGAATTTTAATTTTTAAAATGCAATCTGAAAGTTTTCAACTTCCTACTATGGAGGTGTTTAAAAGCGTGATATTGTTTATATGGGTACTGTTAATACAACATAAACAAACATGTGCCGGAAATAAATGAATGAAAATAATATATTGATTTGCTGTTGATCAGCTTAATCATGAGTAATATATTAAATGTATGAATATACATATATATAAATATTATAAAGTGCATATATTATGTATATTTAATGTTGACATTTTAACATAAGCAAACACAAACCCATGAAAGTATATGCTTTATAGAGTGTAATATTATAATTCCGGCTCTGTTAGAATTATTTTATTAATCGATATTTGTTTGTAATATTAGAATCTACTAATGTTTGAAAATTTTAGGTATGCCTCAATGTATAATTTTTTGTCGAACCAATCACGTAAAATACGATAAGAATTTCTTTAAATACAACGTACATAAGAAGTTGGTATCATTTTTCAACTGGTTTTCAAGTTTCAGCTAGTGTTACAGAATTATATATAATCATAGAAAAGACAAACACACACAAATATATATATATATATATAAGTTTTTTGACTGGTTCATTTTTTAACCTTTTTTCTGATAGAATTTTAATACCACAAAGACGTTGCCCATCTATATCACCTTTTCACTTAAAATTTGTATTTTTGGTCCAACAATATCTTCTGTTCTTGGGATTCATAAAATAAACCTAAAAAGCAAATCTTATTAGTTAAAAAATTATGGCCTATTGAAGTAATTCAAAGAATTTCAACATTTTTAGCGAATACACATAATTTAAGGGAATTCACCTAATTCGATTTAATTTCAAGGATTACGTAGAAGTTAGAGAATTCAGAAGAATTCTGAGTATTCAACAGTATTTCAGGATTTGCAGGAATTCAGAGAATTCAAGAATTTCCCAGAATGCAAGAAATACACTGAATATTAAGGACTCAGAGGATTTAGGACATTATGAAAATGTATAAGAATTCAGAGAATTCAATGAATTCAGTGAAGTAAAGGAGTTTATATAATTCCAAGAATTAAAGGAATTATAGGAATTTATACTTACGAAGAATTCTAGGAATTCAGAGAATTAAAAACTTTAGAGAATTCAAGGAAATCAGAGAATTTAAGTATTTTAGAGAATTCAAGCTGCTCCAAGAATATAGACATTTCAAGAAATTAAAAGAATTAGGGTAATTGAGATTATTAAAAAAATTCTGAGAATTCAGATGCTATTATTTTGTGTCAACGAAAAAAAATTGCTTGTGTTTTAAGGGCTTCAATTCGACTCTTTCATGATATTGATTCTCTGCAAACTCTAGGATATTATTTTATTGAAAAAAAATATAAGCTGAAGAAATTTCCGGTGGGTCATATTTTATTTTCCCAACAAAAACTGTGCTTTTAACTTAATGAAGAAACAGGTGTTTTTGCAAATTTTGAAAAAATTACAAATTATATACAAATCGAACTATTTTTGATTACTCTCCATTAGTAATTTTTGTAGATACAATTAGCTATAATTTTGTGAACAATCACACATATTGTATTTCACGTCCCGAAAAAGAACAGAAGATATTGTTTGACCTCAAAAATTTTTGGCATCAGGAAAAGGTTTATGGATGGACAACCTTTAAGGGGTATTAAAATTCATTTAGAAAAAAATATTAAGAAACAAACCGGCCTGTTAAAGAATGCAAATAAATAATGTATCATCTTTTCATCGTTTCGTTGCGTTTAGAAATTATATTATGTACTTAATCATGGGAATAAAATGGGAATTCAGAATTGTAAAGTAGTAGAAACAGTGTCAGTCAAATTGTAATGTGATAAATAATTATTTAGAATAAGATACGGATTGTGAATGTTAACTTTATCGAGTAGTTATTTATGTTAATTATTTTAATAATTTACCTACATACGTATAATAATTAAACTGTCGAGCGTTATTCAGGCTTTGTCCAATACAAGAAAATCAGCTAGATTCATGTGGCCTAGAATCATGCTCTACTGTATTAGCAATCGTATAGCCCTTATGATTGAGTTTTTACAAAATTCATTAACTAATAAAAACGGCATTGAATTATAAAATTAATTAATTAATGACAACTTAGTAAAAATAGATTGTATTCGTTGTCAATCGTGCTCTTTATGCAATAATTATTTTAAAAATAATTATGATAGAATTGGTCGCCTGTGTAAAAGAGTTGATCTATCACCGAAAGCATAATTGTACCGATTTCCTTCAAAATTAAATTTTGTTTACTGATTGTTACACACGTTAAAAAAATATTTTTAGTTATACATCATCGAACGAGAAGGCTTCGGAAATATTAGCAAAAGTAGATTTTAAGTGATAAGAACTTTGCTGGCTGTGAGAGCAAAACGTCGAATAGATTGTTACAATGATGAAGCACTTTCCAGATTATAAAATAAAGCAGTTACTCAGAGTTCTTAATTTAGCTTGCAAGGAGTCTATATTTAAATAAATATATTTTCTGTTATACAATATTTCCATTACTAAGAATCTGTATGTACATAAAAGATTCATCTCAATCAATATAAAACTTGTAAGTGTAAATAAAAAAATAAGCCTAAACTGTCTGTGCCGACAATAAGAAATATAAGATCTTTGCCCAAAGATACTGAAAGCAGATGTACAATCTGTAGTCTAAAAGTAAATAGATCTTCATATAAGTGAAGTTAACTATTATTTAGCTTGTATGATACGTGTTCGTTAAATTTCTTCTGCGATCGAGTTTCTGTTGACACAATTTGTTGTTGTTTTAATGTTGAATGTTGAGGAAATCGGGACAAGTGTTATTGATTGCCGTGCATCGAGGAAGGGCAAGAATGAACTGTAAGAGGTAAAAACAAATAATTTGTAACAACAAAATCTTATGTCTTCCAATAGATAAGATTATTAATTATTGTTAGTCCTCATTACGTATGATGTGTAACAATAGCTGCCTTTGCTATTATATTATGCATATAAACTCATACAGAGATAATGTATGCTTGTTGAAAATTTGACGATTTGGCCTGAAAAAGTATAAAATAATAAACGAGATGAAAGACGAACACCGACAAAGACGAAAACTAAAGATGCTTCTGTTGTGTCGTGATCATGTTGTGTCACCATATTGAGTAATACCTACCCTGTGTATATCAATGTCTAATAAACTACTGTTAACTCATTCGAAGCTTCTTTTTTGTAACCTAATTCTTCTCTAAGTTAATTTTAAAATCTTTAAAAGTTCTTTTTCGAGTTTTCCTCGCATGAAAATTAGTCAGGATTTTTTAAGTTACTTGATTTTATAACTTATTCTTGTTAGGAAATTGTTACCATGTATGCACATTGGCATCAATCCTGGAAGGGCAATAAACTTGAAACGTAACAACTTAATTTTAATGACTAAAAAGAAAGAAATTTTGCTTACAACTTGGGATTTTCAATCTTAATTAAACTGTACTTTTCTTTTCTCGAATTTGAACCCCATCTGATTTTAAAATCATTTTATACCAAAAATTCTTTAGAAATGTAATTGTCCCTGAATCCAGTGTCTAATGTAACATCTACCATGAGCGTTTTCATTGTTTTCATTCTGTTTACTCGTCATTTTTAAGATTATTTAGTAATCGATACACAACGTGGAATCTGTAAATTGCGGGCCAAATTCTAAAAAATTAACCCCTTATAAAAAAAACAAAAACTTCTATATTACGAAGGCTAAAGGAAATTCATTCTGTGCAAATTTTAGTTTAATATTTGCCTTTTTTAATTAAGTATCACTTTTGTAACAATTTACTTTTAATTTGAAATAAAGATTAACCCTAATGCATGAATGCTTATTTATTTTATTAATTCCTAAGAAGCTTTAATTTACCTCATTAGGAACTGCGAATGTCGAAAAGAGGTCAATTCAGCGCAAAATTGTATCCGTTCCTATTGAATGATTTCTCGAATAAAAACATGTTGCCCATACAAAAAATGATCGTATAAAGTAAATTGATGCACCTATAATTAATATTCGAACTAATCGTTCACAAAATTCCTAATACTAATTTGGTTTTAATTGGTCAGAGGGAGCGCACTGACATTCTTATGGTTTTGTATATGAATGGGTTGCTTAACAATGAACGAGTAACTCTCCAATGCCACTCTAATCTCTTAGAACAATGACATGGCAGGAGTGAGAGAAAAGCTTTATAATTTAAACAAAAGAAAATAAAAACCATCCTTTATTTTCTGAAAGAAACTATCCATTGCGCAACTGACAAAAATTGTTAAAAAAGAGAATTTTACTTTAGGACATTCAAGCCTAATTTATTAGATAAAAAAGTGCTGAACAGTTAACAAGAAATATCGTCTAAAAAATTCGAAAACAACTAAACATTTTTTTTTCAATTGATGATGAGGTGAAATTTTAATAACGTAGTACAACTTTAAACCTGAGATTAGACGTTAATTAGGATTTGGAATTTGATTTTAATATCTTTTAAATATCTCCAGTTTTGACATTTTTTCTTGCCTAAATGAATTTACCTTTGCTTGAAACCTAAAAACATTTGGTTTCATACTTTTCCATTCCGATGGAAAATTGAACTTTTTTGTTAAAAACACATGTACTTGGTTAGAAAACTTAACTATTTGATTTACAATGGGTTAATCTTTGAAAATCCACATATTTAGATTATTATTCAACTGTCTTTTGAAATTTTAAGAATTTTTATAACAAGGATAAATTATAAAATCCAGTAACACAAAAAATCCTGACTAATTTTCATGCGCAAAGAACTCAAAAACGAACTTTTAATGATTTTAAAATTAATTTTTTTTCGTAAAGAAAAATTTTTTAGCAAAAAATTCAAACAGTTTGAAAGCAATTGAAAATATATTTGACGTTTTTTTTCACACTTGAGACATTTTGTAACCTTTAACTATTTAGTTAAAAATTCATGTTTTGGTTCTAAATTCAACTGTTTTTTGACAATTCGTATTTTTGTATTAAAAATTAAACTGCTTAGTAGTTAATGAATTTATATTTGAAAGTTTATGCACTCGGCTTGAAAATTCAACTGCTTTCTTAAAATATGCAAGTACAGTCAAACTTGAAAACAACGTCGATTTTTGGCATAAAGGAGATGAGGAAAACCCGATAAAGTGCCGGTTCGGATAAAACCGTTCTTGTATGGTCACGTCCATGTCATCTTCGCACACTCCCCGCAGCACCTTTTCACTCCTATGTGCGGTGCGGCGTCAATTCTCGGTAGGCATATGTCCGGGGGAGTTATACTCGAGATCGACTCTATTTTAATTTTAAATTTAAGTATTTTATTAAAATATAGCGTTTTAGTTGGAAATTTGCATACTCAGGTTGAAAATTGAACTGTGTTGTTAAACATTGTTCTTTCTTTGTCGCTAACCGTTCTCTGCTATTGTCAAAAAAGTCTGGGAAATCTTTGCGAGCGGAAGGTAAATAATGCGTGTATTAAAAAGGTATAGTATATAAATTTACTTTACGTTTATAAAATTCATGGAAAAGCGGGTGGAAGAGAAAATAAATACGCTACTGAGTAATATGAGAATTCCTGAGCG
>JAAAKG020144755.1:0-11048 GCA_010014905.2 Druon quercuslanigerum
CGGGTGCATATTTTCAGATTAGCACCCGATCCCGGCGAAATCCTGCGGTTGTCCTTATGACAAATAGTTTATATATAAGTATATATATATATATACTTAGCTTCACCAATAGAGGAAGTATTTTTTAAAAACTGAACACGAGTAATGTGCGCTGAAAAATTGGTCAAAAGTGGTCAACTTTGAGAGACCATAACTGATGACCTATTGGGGCTAGATCATTGCATTTTTTTAGAATTACTAGATAGTGCGTCTATTTTAATGGAAATTTAGAACATTTTTCCATAAAATTAACAGGTTCCAAGTACACGTACAAACTTAAATATTGGGTTTTTCGCCTCTTAAAAAAAATCCGGGTTCTTTGAAGGACCATAACTCGGCACCTATTGGAGATAGGCGGTCTTTTTTTCAGCTTTTTCAGACATTGCTCTAGTTTAACTTTTTTGTTGAGCATTTTTCTCTAAATTGCAATGGGGTGTGTCTCCGGGACTAATAAATCGTTTTAGCCAAAAAAACGCACAATACCTACCTAATACGAAGAAAAAGTATCATATGCCTGGACCATAGATATTTTATCACCAAAAAGTACCAAAGGTACTTTTTGTCACGCGCAGAGTATTTTTCGCAGTCAAAGGGTAACAGATTCAGGATAAATTTATAAGACTTCAAAATAAATTCAAAAGAATACAAATGAATTGGATTTTTTTAAATCAAATAAATTCCATTGATTTTCATAAAACTAGAATGAATTTAGACGAGTTTAAAGTACACGCGAAGAATTCGATGAAATCCATAAAAATGTAGACAAATAAATTTAAAGCGATAGAAAAACTTAATTTAATTTAGTAAGTTTGAAATGAGCTCAGAAAAATTCAAAGGAATACAAAAGAATTTGATGAAATGCCTAAAAATTCAGGATCATTTACATAAACGCTTTAAAATCCCTTCAGATTAATTAATAATTCCTTGCAATCTTATAAAATTCCCTAAAATAGTTTAAATTAAAAGCTCTTGAAATTCCTTAGAAGTTTTAAAAATACCTTAGAATCTGAAAAATCCCTCCAAATCATTGAAATCTATTAAAAATGTATAGGGATCTTTGAACATACCTTGAAATATTTCATAAGAATTCAAGAAAATTCAGAAATAGGTATACACCTGAATTTATTATGCATTAATTTATTGAAAGAACAGTGACTAATGTGATCTATTCACTTAAAAAAGCTACTAAAGAGTGATTGAGACAAAAGTGACTATAATAGTGAATCGGCAGCAGTCTTGATTATTTTTTACAGTTACTTCTTACAGAAATTCTCTGTCTCTTGGACGCTTTCATCTTATTGTAAATTAAAAAAAAGCCATTATCGGCTGTAAATAGGGTACCATAGGGACCAAATCTTGAAAATAGGGTACTTTAGGGTTTATGGTCTGCGAGACCTGCAAATAAAATTTTATTGTACGAACCTTTCTCGTCTAGAAAGTTCAGGTTTCGGGGACGCTTGGGCTAATGATTCGTTTAATTGAGATAATTTCTTTGCTTTTTTTTGTACCCTGTTCGGATTTTCGACTGGAATTAAATGTTCTACGCCTTTCGCTTTGCCCTGAAAAGAGAAAAAATCAAAATAATATCGTAGAGAAATAAAACAAATTAAATTAATGTATGAAGGAAATAGAAATCGAAGAATTTTTTACCTCTGTTTCCGAATCTGAATCACTTTCAGATTCACTCTCCGAGTCGGAACTTTTTTTTGATTTATCACCGCCCGCAGCCTTTGGGTCTTCATCTTCGTCACTGTCTGTATCTTGCCCTTTATTTTTCTGAAAACAAAAGTCTCTTTCAATTTTACGTAATTTTAGTTGCAGGATGGACACTTAAAGTTCAATAAATTTCTAGGATACTTCCCAGTTTTTTCCCGTCAAACTTTACATTTTTTCCGGTTGACTTTTAAGTGATAATAATAATTTTTCAATAATAATTATTTTAATATATAAATTTTGAATGAAATTAACCATTTTAGAACTCTTAAATCGAAATATATTACATTTTTCAGCAAAAGAGTGAAATATTCAACCAAAGAAGTTGATTTTTTAATACAAATAAAGAGTAGTTGAATTTTCAAAAAAATAATGAAAATTTCCACTAAATAATAGAATTTATAACCTAAAGAGATTGATTCTAAATCAAAAATAAAACGTTAAACTTTTCAATTAACAAATAATTAAGTTCCAACCCAAAGACGACTTTTCTACGAAAAGATGAATTTTCAGTCCAAAAGAATCAATTTTTATACAAGAAAAAGACAAATAATTAACAAAATAAAATAAATATATATATAAATAAATAGATGATTTGTTAATAAAATAGTTGAATTTTCAACAAAATGATTACATTTTTAACCAAATTATAGAATTCTTAACCAAAAGATATGAATTCTGGGCAAAATACATGGATTTTAAAATAAAAATATGATAATACATTTTTCAATGTAAAAGAATTCACGTTAAAAAAAAACTTTTCTTCTAGCAGATGAATTTTAAATCTAAAATTCCCAATTTCCTATAAAAAAAGGCAAATGCAATTGAATTATCGATCAAAAAAGATGAATTCTGAACAAAAAATTTAATAATATTTTTTAATTAAAAATAATTACCTTTTTTTCTTTTTGATTATATTGATTTATTAACATTGTGTTTTTATTTCCCCAAAATGACCGTAAGTGTGTACATTTTATTTTTGGGGACAAAATGAGCTCATTGCACTCTCAAATTTCAAACCCGTTTTTTTTTTTCGAAAAGCGCGTTTTCAATTTATTTTAAAAAATCTATAGTATCCATAAAGTATAAATATATTATAAAAATTATTAGTAATCATTTATATAAATTTTGGTTACCTACGCAATTAGATACCATGTTAAATATTTAAAAAAGAAGTTTTCGTCCCTGGTATGAAAGGAACATTCATTTTTGAACGAGGAATTAATTTTTAAATCTTGAAACGATCTTCGATATTTTAAGGTAGATGGTTGGTAACACTGAGTCCAATTCCACATACATTTATTTTCGAAGAGCGAGACGATATTTATTGAGAAATTAAAAACAAATGAGAAAAATTTCCGGTCTTAAAATACATTCTCGGTGTTTAAAATTTTGGGCTAATTCCCGGTTTTCCCGATCAGTACGCACTCTGAATTAAACTGGATAGGTTAACCGTCTCTATATGTAATTTTGAGTGAAATATTCAAATTCGTGGCAAACAAAGAACTGTCCTATTAGGAAAGTTTATTTCTTGACGAAAGGAAATTGAATAAACATATATATTTGTAATCACGGAGTCATAACTGTTTTCTAATAAAAAATTTGATCAAGCTACCATTATTTAAAATAAATTAATGCAACTGGAGCGTTTGATTCTATTTCGGAGCAACGTAGCAACTTTCTGTTCTATGTTGTATGTCATATAAAAAAATGTATAAAAATAAGCTCCGTTTAAAAAAAGCGAACAAAGTTTCAAACAAAACAGTTTTTTTTATTTATCCAGCTTTATCTCTACTTAGGCTTCAACTAGGTAGTCACCACACCTTAATATAAATTCATAATTTCTAACCTATACTCGGATGTAGGTTAGAAATCTTATTTCGAGTAAAACTCCAAACTATTTCTATAAACATAGCAAATAATCACCAAAGTTTCATAAAATTGCACGTATTTAAAATGATTTCTATCGCTAATTCCACTTTTTATCAATAAAATAATGAGAAGAGTGACATTATTTTGGAGCAAGAAACTAATGCTGATTGTATCAAAATTCCAGGTAGAAGGTACCTCGAATTTGGGATCTAATTTTTTTGGGTAATATTTTCAAGGGCACTCGATCATAAATAAGCCTTTAAAGAACAGTCCGACCCCGCGTTTTACAAAAATATTGCAAGTTGTCGTGTGATCGGTTAACCTAAAAATACTCACTCTCCACTGTCGTCGTTCTTCATCCTGGCGACGCTGCTCCTCCAGCTCCTCTGGGTTCGTAAAATGACGATTGCGACCCTTGTGGTTAACAAACTTTCCTGCAAGAAGAGAAAAAAAGAAAACTTAATAACTAGACAAAAAATTAAAGATGCCTTCGTCATAGCGACTGATAAAGATCGATTTGCAATTTAAGATATTCAAAATGCAAAAGTTTATAGTTACCTCGTGGCATTTTGGTATTTCTAAGGTTTACGATATATCACAAAAACGTTTGTAAATTAGAGACTTTTTGTAAATGATGAAACCGAAACTTGGTAACGTCAGATCACAGACACAACGCAAGATCGCAAGTCCGTTCCTGTTCTCAGTTTATCAAGTTGGACGCAGTCGCGCAATAATTTCCGTCAAGTTGGTTGCTCGATGTATCTTTCGGAAACGTACAATTTAATTAAATTTTATTTAGCATAGTGCTAAAACATTTTTTTTTGCTGTTTTCATCGCCGAGAGTGTCGAATTCTATTTTAGATTTTTTGAGTACATATTTTGTTTGATAGCATATATTTTGTTCGCCTTCTTTTGTTAAAAATTTAAAAGCCGGTAGAAGGATATGCGCATGCTCAGTTGTATGAATTGCTGTCAATTCATTATTACAAAAAATGTTATAAATAAATATGGTGACATTCTCTCTGCAAATTGACAAATACGAGAAAAATAGAGCAATTCAAAATAATTTAATAAAATTGTAATTAATATAATTATTTTATTATTGCAACCGCTTTCATGGGAATTTGTAGGATTTTCAAGCATTTTATTTATTTTAAGTATGGTTCAAAACTTTCAAACATTTTAAGGAAGTTCAAGGAATTTCAACAGAATTAATTCAGGGATTTGATATTATTTTGAAGATTTCAAGGGATTTTAAGATATTAAATTTTCTATGGAATTGTAAAGAATTTTATGAACTTTCTGAGAATTTCATGTCTATACATTTCAAATAATTTAACAAGAATAAGGGATTTCGTAGAATTTCAAGAGAATTTTCAATATTCAAGGGGATTTCACATGATTTCTAAAATTCCATGCGGTTTTAAAAGAATTTCCTTGAATTTCGGAAGGTTTGGAAAGATTTGGAAAGATTTCATATGATTTATTCAACAGAATTGAGGAATTTCATAGGGTTTTAAGTATTTGAAGAGATTGACAAATATTTCAACGTATATCCAAAGATTTAAAAAATGTTAGCATATGCACAAGTTTAGGGTATTTTAAAACATTCCAATTGTTTTTCAGGGACTTTAAAATATCTTAAAAAATTGCAGGGAATTTCAAATGCTTTCAAGGATATTAATAATTTTTTGGTATTTAAAAAATGCATGCATTTTAAACAAAATTTGCTAGAATTCTATGATGATTTTTGCATAATGAACTTATCATTTTTTTGCAATTATCTAAAAATCAATATTGAAAAACGTGATCCAAATATAGAGAAACTGCTAACGAATAATTGATTTTTTTTGCTTAAAGGATTATTTCAAATTGTTCCGATGGATTTCTACAGATTTAAAACGTTTCTAAGGCTGTAGAGGATCTTACATTGAAAATAGAACAAATAATTTTAAAATATTGAAAAAAGTGATTGAAAAGCAACAAATAGAGAAACTGCAAACGAATGATTGATTTATTCACTTAACGTAGGATTTCAAATTATTTCAAGTGATTTCTACAAATTTAAAAAAACTTCTATGGTTATAAAGGATCTTACAAAATTCTAAAAGATATTAAAGTTTTTAAGTTCATTCAAAAGAAAGAATTTCTAGAGATTTCAAAAATTGCAAGGAGTGTCAAATTTTTTAAAAGGATTTCCAAAGATTTTAAAACAAATTAAATTAAATGTAATTGCAAGGGATTTAAAAAAATTTATAATGAATATCAAAAGATTTAAAATGATTTCTACTTGTTTGAATGGGTTTTAATTTTTATATATTTATATATTTTAATAGACTCCAAAGAATTTAATGGATTTCATAGAATTCCACAAGATATAAAACCTCCAATCATTGCAAAGGATTTTTGAAATTTCAAGCTATCTATTTTAACAATTTCTAAGAATCACAAGAAAGTAAATGCATGTGGTAGGATTTCCAAACATTTTAAACTGGCTTTTAACAGATTTCTAGATCAATTTGGAAAATAAAATGCGATTTCAAGCGATTTAAAAGTATTTCCAAGAAATAATAATAATAGATATTATAATAGATATAAGAAATAAATAATAATTCATATTCAAGGGATTTAAAATTATTTCTACCTTTTTAAATTAATTTGTACGATTATGGAGCTCAAAAGATTTCAAAGAATTGCAGAAGAATTAAGAGTTTTTATAGGACATAAAATTATCTGAAAGGATTTACGAGATTTTAAGCGATTTTAAAAGATTCAAAAAAATCTGAAAAACTTGAAGGGATTTCCAATCACTTAGTAGGATCTCCAGAGATTTCAAGCTCGATTTAAAGTAATTTCTAGAGAAATTAAGAAAATAAATTAAATTAAATTACAAAGTATTTTTAGGTATTTCAATAAATTTCACAAGACTTCAAAGATTTTATAGAATTTTCAAGGATTTCAAATATTTCTAAGTATCTGAACTGTTTGTTTACAGATCATGATAATAAAGAAGTTTAAATTAATTTATATTAAAATGGTTTCAAATGATTTCTACTTATTTTAATAGGTTGTAACGATTATATATTTATATCTATTATAAAAAATTATAAAGAGTTTTAAGGGAATTTAAAGAATTTGAGTTTAAGAGATTCAAGAAAAATTCCTAAGATTTCGCAATTTTCAAGGAATGTAAAAGAATTTTGTAGGATTTTCAAAGATTATGAAAATTATTATTGAATCTCCAAAGATTTCTACTGATTTTAATGGATTTTTACGATTCCCATAGATTTCAATAAACTTCTATAAAACTTTATGGAATAAACTAAATTTTATTTCAAGGGATTTTTTTTACATATTTCAATGATTTCAAGGGATATGAAGTAATTTAAAAAATGCAAAGGATTGAAAAGATTTGAAGTTATTTTAAAAGATTCCAAAGAATTTTAAGAGATTAAAAAAGTTTCAAGGGATGTCAAAGCATTTTATAGTTTCCAAATATTTCTTAGAATTTAATTTTTTTTACAAGATGTAAGGTATTTAATAGGATATCCAAGTATTTCAAATATTTCAGGGAATTTTACCAATTTCAAGGAATTTTTAGAGAACTTTATGCAATAAATTTAATTTATTTTGAAGGGATTTTAAAGGAATTCAAAATGGTCTAAAAGTTTTCAAGGGGTTTCTACGGATTACCACAAAATTTCATGTGATTTTAAACATGTCAAGGAAATTCCACGAATTTTGTTGGGTAAAGTTTATTCGTGCAGAACCGCTTTTTTTGTGTACCTCCATATGAGATTTTAAATATAAAGTATAATTCTTGGTAGTCATTAAAGGACAGAGTGGCGATTCGGCGGGCGAGTGCAAATTCCTGGGTTTTCCCGGTGAAGTTTGTCAATTTTCCTGTTCAACTAAAAGTAACATATTCATATTTATCGCCAAACGCAAGCATTTATTTTAATTCATGTAGTTTATTCTAAACAACATTTAACACAACAGAATAAAAAGCTGCAAAATAAACGAATTTTGAAACAAATACTCAAATTTTACACTAAAAAATATAAATTTTAAACAAAAAATGGAAGTTACACTAAAAAAATTAATTAAAAAGAATTTATTTAAAAACAAACTTGAATTTTTAACCTAGCTGCTGAATTTTCAACCAAAATGATGAATCTTAAACTGAAATAGTTGAATATTTAACAACAAAATTAATATTTACTAAAAAAGATAAATTGTCAACCCAAACACAAATAAGTTAAATTTTCAGTTGAAAAATTACTTTCCACAAGAAAGTGATGAGTTTTCAAATAAAAATGTAAACTTTTACTAGAATTATTTAATTTTAAACCAGAAAGATGAAGTTTTAACTAAAATGATGAATCTTTATCTAGAATCATTGAATTTTTGACTAAAAAGATTAAATTTCATTCAAGAAGATTAATTTGTACCAAAAAAGACAAATTATCAACTAAAAAATATCATTTTTCAACCAAAAATAAATAAAAAATGAATTTTCAACCAATGAAATGAATTTTTAACTAAAATTGTGGAATAGCTAACTGAAATAATAGTTACATTTCCAGTTTAAAAAATAATAATTTTCAACCAAAGAAGAAACAAAGTTTCAATAAAATAGTTCAATTTTCGAAAAAATATTCCATTTCAACCAAAGAAAAAACAAGTTTTTAATTAAACAGCTCATATTTCAAAGAAAGAAATGAATTTGTAATTAAAGTGATAAATCTTTACCCAATAAAATTAATTTTTATCAAAAGACTTTTAACTGGAATAGTTAAGTTTTTAACTTTAAAGAAGAATTTGTAGACAAGAAAATTAACTTGCAAAACAAAAGATAATTTTCTGCAAAAAAATTGATTTTTTGAAAAAATACGTGGATTTTCAACGAAATGGTTGATTTTTCAATTAAAAAAGACAAATTTGCATGCAAATCGTTAAATTTTAAACTAGAAAAAATTAATTTTTCATTAAAAATACAACAGTTAAATTTTCAATAATTCAAGAAATTAGTTTTTAACCAAACAGATGAAGTTTCAACTAAAATGATGAATATGCAAATGGATTAGTTAAAAAATACTAAAAAGATGACTTTTAAACCATAAAGATTAATTTTTTATTTAAAAAATGAATTTTCCACAAAGCATATGAATTTTCAAACAAATCGTTTAATTTTGAAATAAAAAATATCAATTTTCAACCAAAAGTATAATAATTAAATTTTCTATTGAAATCTATTTGTCAACTAAGAAGAAAACGGATTTGCAGCAAAATAGTTTTATATCCGAATGATAATTCTTTAAAAAATTTCCGTTCCATGTTAAAAAATCCCTGTTCCAACTGAAATTATATTTTTTACGAAAACTACCTGTTCTAAAATAAAAAAGATAATTATTCTCTAAAATTCCTCAGTCCAAGCCAGAGTATGAGGAGTAAGCAAAAAAAACGTGAATAATTTATTTTTTAAACAAAATGGAGAAAATATTTGTTTCGGTAAGTTTGAAATATGATGGCAAAAAATACGTTCTCTCATAAAGTGTAGACACTTTTAAAAATGCACAAAATCAGACTGAAAAAATGTTACATTCTTTAAATCATGGTAAACTTTCTTTTTAATTAGCAAAAGCAAGAGGTCATTTCTCCCGATTTCACGGTAAAATTGTTCAATTTTCCGAGGAACTAAATAATTGTAAGCGATTTTCAACAGCTCTCAATGTATTATAATGAGTATCCCGGGAATTCACGATATATCATCTGATAATTGACGACAAATCATTTTATTGATCACATTATAAATATAAGGCACTTGTAAAAACACGTGTATAAATATAGATTTTAAAAAACTCATTCTCTAAATATTCATTTAACGATAAGATTCCACTTATTAAACTCTGTAAATCGGGCGGCAAAATATAGTGGCGTTTGCACGATCCAATCGTAAGTGACTGCTTTATCGGCACACTCGACATTAATTCTCAACGATTCTTCATCTTTTCGAGCCGCCGAAAATAAAATACGTGTTCCGAATCGTATCTTTGGCAATCGCATTAGTTTTTCTTCCCCATCCATGTAGATTTTTCCTTGCGGCGTAATTAATAAAGCTCCTTTTCTTTTAAGATCGTCATCGTTTCCACCAGAATCAGACACAAGAGCAATTCCTTCCTCATTACTTCCATTAATAGATGCCTCCAAAAACTAAAACCGATAATTTTTCGCGATTTTAAATAAACTTATATATTCTAATTGTATGGAATATTTTACAGGATTGCTACAAAATCCAAATTTAGAAATTGCCTGACTTTCCCTATATGCCCGTTTTTGAAAAAATGAATTTTTCTTCTTTGATTTGAGCCCTGTTAAAGATACTTTAACGTCAGGTTTTAATCATTTTTCAATTTCCGAACATGCTAAGACTATTCTAAAACTAAAACGCAAAAATAATGCTTAATCTATTAAAAAAGTTTTTTTCTTCTAAACATGGGGCTTTAAAGAATTTAAAACATTTGTGCGCAAGAAGAAAAGTATATATTTATTGAAACTGCCCAAAATAAAAAGAGAGATTTGAAAAACATTTACAGTGCACAAAACAATCGGTTAGCACCTCCACTCACTGTAATCGAGGGGTTGACAAGTCGATTGCTCGGGTGTACACCTACTTCTAAATTCAGGAGACTTCAGGATATTTCAATGACTTCAGAAGATTTCACTGACTTAAGGAGAATTCAAGTGACTTCAGGAGAATTCAAGTGACTTCAAATGAATTCAGATGACTTCACATAATTTCTTGTGAAGTCAAATGTCTTTTGCGAATTAACGGACGAATCCTTTAGATTTCAAAAGATTTCAGGACATTTTCGCAGAATTTACTGATTTCAGGAGATTTTACGAAATTTAAATCCTTTTACGTATTATCTTTTTATTCAGCAAGGTATTTGATATTTATTCAGAAAACGTTCCTAATTTAGAATCGAATTTTTGAATGTTCATGAATGTTCATCCCAGCGGTATCTTTCCGTGTTTTCCGATCTTTTCCGAAACTGGTCCGCGCGCATTTTTGTCAGTTTCTATCAGATTTTATCAGAAAACTAAATGATCTAATATTGTTCTATAAACATTGTTTAATAGAACTTGACATGTAATTATTATGAAATTATAAATAAACTTTTAAAATTCAAATATATTGAAGGATTAGAAAGTAAAAAAAAAATTTAATAATTTTGATAGTAAGTAAGTGAACAAATTTTTGATGAAAACAATTATTTTTAAAACCTTGTTTGAGCAATTATTCTGTTTGTTCAAATTATTTTTATTAATTTTTTAATAATAATTTCCAAAAACAAGGTAATATAAATATATATATATATTATTAAAATAAATAATAAGAAATAGAAATAATGATCTAATAA
>JAAAKG020144757.1:0-11047 GCA_010014905.2 Druon quercuslanigerum
TTGCGATCTCATTCTCTCTCTCTCGCTTGCACATGCACTCTCGCTTTCGACCGCTCGCTCGATATATGTTAAGAAACAAATAGATATAAGGCATCATGTAAATAGTTGTAAATATTTGTTAATAATAAGGTAGAAATTTATGTAAGTGGTATGGAATGGAAGTCATGTAAACCCTTAGGGGACACATTATGAATAAAGAAGAAAAACTTGAATTTGTTTATTTTCAAGGTTATTTTACACGATTTAAACAAAAAATAAGTATTCCATCAAAAAATAATTTTATTGTTTATTGTTATTTGTACGATTAAAACAAAAACTAAGCTTTCTATGAAAATCATTAATGACAAATAAAAACATAAAGTTTTTTATTATTAATATTATTTTCTACACATAAAACATAAAATTCGCTTCCTGTTAAAAAATGAATAATAACAATTTTGGGGGGGGGGGGTGAACAAATTTTTTCTATTAATTTTTTTCGTAGATGTTGCCCTTTATCCAAAAATTTAAGTTTTTGTTTTTGATATTGTTTTTTTTTACGAATAAAACTAAAACTACGCATCCTAAAGATAATCGAATAATAAAAAATTTGTAAATTGTTGTTAGAAGCACAATTTTTTTTATGTTTTCTCGTCTCTTGCATATTTAGAATACAAAATAAAAAATTAGATTTTTCATTATTTTTTTTGCATAAAATACATAAAATATTTAAATCTGGAAAAAAATTTGTCTCAACATTTTTGAAAATGCTCTAACTTTTTTAATTGATAGCAAAAATAGCTCTAGTCGGATGATTTTTTCAAATGTTACCATTTTCACATAAAACCAACACTTTCTCAATTGAGATGAGAACGTAAAAATTGATTTTTAAATGAAAATAATATTAATTTGGAGTGAAATATTTAAATGCAAAACGACGAATTTTCTATACAAAATAGTAAAAGTTTTAACAGAACAGTATAAATTTTTGTCAAAAGAGTTATTTTTTAACCAAATGAGTTGAAATTTCTAATAAAATTGTTTAATTCTTAACCCAAAAAGTCGCATTTTCAACCAAAAAGGCCGAGAGTGAAAGTTACAGTACGAGTCGAAGACGAGGCGTAGCCGAGGCGAAGAACAAGTGCTGCAATTCACACAGAGAGGCCTAGTGTAAAAACCCGAGAGTGAATACAATCCACGCCAATCCAATTCAATTCAATTCAGAACATGAAAATGTTCATCAGCCAATCAGATCACAGTGTCAGTTACTTTATAGTACGATGTAAAGTAAGTACACATATTACGGCCTAGGCTTAAAAGTGCTATTTTATATGTCGTTCGCAGTACCTAAAAGCGCACTTATGATGGCGATGCAATAAAAATCTTTTTTATGTATAACCTAAAGTACTATTTATTTGATAGCAACCTGTATCATCATCAAAGAATCAGAGAATTTCTTAACATCTTTACGGACTAGATGGAGCTATTAATTAAAAATTTTGACAATTAATTTTTTCTGAAAAAAAGATGTTCTCCTTTCGTTCAACTGGGAATCGATCCACAAAACTTTCGATTGCCAGTCGAGTGATTTTCAATTAAGCTGCTAGAGAGATCGAGGCAAGGATTCTTTTTCAGAAATACTGTTTAGAAATTCTTTTATTCTCTGGTAATAAAATAGATTTATGGAAAGCATATAACCGGCAGTCAGAAGTTCTTTGGTTCGATTCGCAGTGAAGCAACAAGAGTAAATCTTTTTTCAGAACAAATTTAATTTGAACATTTTTTAATTCATGGCTTCCTTGAACAAATTTGACTTGTTACACCTGGCATAATGAAGCGTTTCATTTCTAAAAAAGAATTGTTCTTTTAATCTCTTTAGTAGCCTAATGGCAAAGCAGCCCACCGATAACACAGCCACACAAAAAAAAACGAAGTTCTGACCTGAAGGTCTGACTATGTGTACTATACGTTTTTGGGATCGCTGAATCCGAATCCGGGGTCCATTTGACCCGATCAGTTTAGGATTTTGACATAACCTCAAAAAACCAATATGGCGGACACTTTTTGGAAAAATTCATCGTATTTTCTGAAAACTCGTTACTCGCGGGTTTTCGGGGTCGGTAATTACGAATCTGATATTGTTTTTTCAAAATTCAAAATGGAGAATCCAATATGGCGGACTCTTTTTGGACAAATTCATCAGATTCGCTTGAAACTCGTTACTCGCGGGTTTTCGGGGTCGCTGGTTATGAATTTAAAATGAATTTATACGATGTATGTAGATTGTTTGAAGAGAAAAGAACTCGATACAGCTCAAAGAAAGATAATTAAAGTAATATGCCTTTTCTCAACAGTTTTACCAATCAGCCCTTTCAAGAGCTACATGATGTACAAAATCCGATCATGCAACTTCCTCGCTGTGTACATCGGGTAAGGCTTATGCCGACGGTCCATCATTTAGTAAAATGAACTTGAAAATATAGAAATTTTGATTTCTTGAGGTTACAGCAAAATGCTAAAGTAATGGGGTTAAATGTGCCTCGACTTCGTAAATGGAAATTAGAATTAGAGCACTTTAAATTCATAACCAGCGACCCAGAAAAACCCCGAATAACGAGTTTCAAGCGAATCTGATAAATTTCTTCAAAAAGTGTCCGCCATTTTGAATTTTGTAGAAACAATATCCGATTCGTAATTAGCGACCACGAAAACCCGCGAGTAACGAGTTTCATGCGAATCCGATGAATTTTTCCAAAAAGTGTCCGCCATATTGTTTTTTTGAGGTTATGTCAAAATCCTGATCTGATGGGGTCAAATAGACCCCGGATTCGGATTCAGCGACCGCAAAAACGTATAGTAAAGATAGTCAGACCTCCAGATTAGAACTGTGTTTTTTTTGTGTGACTGTGTAATCGGAAGTTCTGTGGTTCGATTACAAGCGGAGCGAAATGATATCTTTGTTCAGAAAAAAATTAAGTTAAAAAATAAATATTTTAGCTTTTAAATTAAAGAGTTCTTAATAATTTAAAGTATTTTTGCTTCATACGTTTTTAAAATAAAAGTCATTAATGTTTCCTCATCTAGACACAAATATATTTGCTAATTAGTAATGACGAAGAAGCAATTGAACATCAAATGTTGAATCAACTAAAAATGTTTTGCCAATGAATCTTCGTAAAAAAATAATTATTTAAACAAATGCGCAGCTTTATTACTCTCCAATAAATAGCGTAAACTTTCTTACCGAGTAAACTAACAATCTGTTGTCGATGTCTCTTTTTTTATCATTTGTAAATGGAAAAGAATGGTTAATTTTTCTAAACTTTTTTTTTTAATTTTTGAAGCACTAAAATAATACGAAATTATTTAAATATATTCTAAATCTCTTTCAAGTTATAATGATTTTGGGGATAAAATACCCAATATAAGCAACCAACATTACTTTAAATTCTTCAAAAATTAAACTTAATCCGAAATTGTTCAAAAGTCATTGAGATATTTTTTGATTGAAGCATCAGCTATTAGACTTCTTATTTAAAATTAATCTGTTTCGGTTAATGATTCGACGAATTTGTCGAAAATTCGTCATTTTTTTTTGGTTTTTATGAAACATCCACTCAACCCATTTTTAGAATGTCAATTTTCCACATTCATTGTTTACTATCAGAGTAATTGAAAATTTACTGTTGCCTCATTAGCTCAATTGTAAATCAGTTTTAACGAATTACGCAACTGCGTGCTTTTCTTTCAAACAAATTTCAGTGCAATATAAATTCCTCAGAAAACCAAGTTCTACGCCTATAAATGTTGATAAGATAACAAATGTAAAATCAATGATTTATAAAATCCATTGGAAACTGTTGAATATTAATAAGTTGATTTCTTCATTAAAAAATTTATTAGTGTCTCCCCTCATTAGAAAATATGAGAATTGTTCATATTCTTGTCTCATCCTTAGCCGTAATACTCAACTCTGTTGGTGAGTACAATAATATAATAAATCTATAATTCTAGTTTCAATTTTGAAACCAATAATTCTTATTGATTTACATTGGTTAATATTTAAAAATTAAATAGAATTACCAAAACTTAAGCAGCTTTTTTGTTTGTTTGAATTTTGGAGCAAATCTCATATTTTGGCATTTCAAAACCCCCTTCTTTATTACATTCTTTAAATCTGCCAATTTAATCATATTTGCCAAATTTTAAGTCTTCTTCTTTATTCGTAATGTATCTACTAAGGGTTTACATGACTTTAATTTCTTACAATACCTCCGTTTACATATTTTCTATTATCTATATCCTTATTTATAATTTGTACTGTAGCGCAATTTGAGACGTGTTAGCGAATTAGTGAATGAGCGATCGAAGGCGAGCGAGCAAGCAAGAGAGAGAGAGAGAGAGAGAGAGAGAAAGGCAACCGCATCTTAAACTAATTATGCTATTACATAACCATTATTTACATTCGCTGCTATAACCCCCTCCAGCTCCTTCATCCACTCTTCCCTCAATCCATTCTCCCCAAATGTCTTTACCACATTCACTTGCTAGATTTATCCTCTATTCTTCTACATCCTTCACATACATCACATATTAGGCACTTTCCGTTCTCTTCTTTTTCCCAACACATCCCCTCTCTTACCTCGTTGGCCAATCTAAATCTTGCTATTCTGGTCCAACTTCTCTCTCTCTATCGTTTTTCTAAATAATTTGGTAGACCTTCCTTTTTTATCATCTTATACCATTTGGATTCTTCAATCATCCCTCATATTACTATTAATGGTCTTTCCGTCTCCCTTTTTTCCAATTCTTTATAGTTTACTCCAGTCCCGTCTTCTATATCTCTGTCATTAAAAAACTACCTCCTTTCTTCTTCTCACATTGTTAGTTCTGTCGCCCTCTTACTCCTCTCTTCCACCTCTATCAAACACTTTCTCGCTAGCTCCCCTCCCTTTCCCTCTCTCACGACTATACTAGCGTACCAAATAACCATATCCCCCGTCTCCAATTTTTTTTAAACCTTCTTTTTCCTATTCCCGATATGTGTTTCATTACCCCTGCTGGTTTTTTAATCCTTTTTTTAATATGAGCTCGATGATAACCATTGGTTTGCAAAGTATATCTCAGACATTTAAACTTTTTTGTTTTTTTTTCCACTTTTTTCCCTTTTGTCTCCCCGTCTATTCTTTCATTCTTCTTCTTCGTTTCTAAACCACATTATCTTTCTCTTTTCTACATTTAAATTCAACCTTTTTCCATCTACGTATTTTTCTAATCCTTTAATTAGGCCCGCCATCGGTTCTTTATCCTCTACCACCAACACTATAGCGTGACAGTATCCTAACTTCTTCCGAACCTTTTCTACTTATGTCTTCTTTCAAATCTGATATTCATATATTAAATAAAAGTGGGCTCATAGAACCTCCTTGCCTCACTCCTCTCACAAACCAGAAACTGTTTTTCACTTGCTATCTTACCTTTACTTACCTTTTTATCTCCTTAAAAATGTCTGATGCTCTCTTTATTAATCCTTCTCTTATCCATTATATTATCTCATTCAATGGTCTTCACCATTATTACTACATCCCATTGTATGAAATTTATCATAAACTCTCTATCCTTTCTTTCCAAGCCCGCTATATTGCAGTAGCATATCCTCCCATCTTCCCTACTTTCTTTTGTCGTCTCTTTATTTTCATACAATTTCTTATATTCATATCACCCTTTCCTTTCTCTACTAGTATCTCGCCACCTCATTTCTTTCAATCTCATCCCTTTCTTTGTCGCAATCCCACGTTACTTCATCTATCTGTATTATCTCATACTTAACCCATGTTCTTTTTCCCTCTTTTAATTCCTCTTCCGTTATTTTCCTTAATTTGTACTGCATCTTTCATTCTACACATGTCAAATTATCCTTTATTCTCTCCGGGCTTCCATACAAAAACCTCTTCTTTGTCCTCACTCCCCTCTTATATTCCCATTACTTTAGTATCTCTCTAATCTTAGTCCCTTTCGCAATATGTTTCTCCCCCCCCCCCCCTCACTCTCTTATTCTTTTCTATTCTTTGTTCCACTTTAGTCAGCCTTTCCTTATCCCTATTCTCACTCCCCCACCTCCAAACTCCCATTTTGAGCTTTATATTGTTTTTATTCTAACTTTCTGTTCCTCTACTTGTTTATTAAAATTTTACTGCTTTTCTAATCTTAGCTCGAGCGTCTGAATCTTTTTTTTCTAGTTTTTCCCTGACTTCTTCTTATTTCCTAATTTCTCTCTTAAGCTTGGCCGTTTCCCGCCAAATTTTTGCCTTGATTTCCTTTCCCGGTTTCTCCTGCTTTTCTTTGTATATCTACATTACTTCTAACATAGTTTTTCGCACGTCACTTACCCGTAAACCTTTATCTTCTAACTGCCCTCTATATTCAAATTTCTCTTCGTCTTCCCCCGCGGCTTTTTCCCCCTCTTCGATTTGTTTCTTTCCCGGTGGCTTTCTGTATATTTTAGGATTTTTATGGATGGATCCTGTTGCTACTTTGTTTCCACTACTTTCTACATCCAAAGTGTCACAGAACACATAGGAAGATTTCTCAACAAACACAACATCCAAACCATATTCAAACTACCTGCGAAAATAGGACAACATCTAAACAACCCTTAAGACAAAAATGCACCTCTCAGTGATAAAGGGTTATATGAAATCCCTTATTTTTGTGACAAAGTCTATGTTGGAAAAGCCGGGAGAGTGGTACGCCAACGTATGAAGAGACATTAGAGTAAAATCAAGAAAAAAACATTTTACGCAATCAGCACTAGCTGAAAATCATATCTAAACAGGACATAACATTTTATTTGATAAAACAACCGTCATTGCAAAAACACAATATTTTTCCGCGAAAACATAATGGAGCAATCGAAATCTTAAAGCAAGCTAATAACAGCAATGGGGACAACGGTTATAATACCAATCCGATTTGGCTTTCCGTCCTCCCGGATTTCTTAAATAAGACTTGATTGGCCAATCCGGTGCGTCCTATCTCCATGATGGGGCGCTCTGGCAAATCACAGGCATCGAAGAGAGTATAGACAAGAAGAAGATAACCTGATACCTCAGTTTAAGATCAGCCCGTAAGAAGTGAACCTCAATGTCAATAAACCATCGCAAAATTCGTAGTTTTGTAAATGATTGGAACCTGCAGTATCTCTTTTATCATAATGAATCATCGTGAAAGCATTAAATCTATTATGATATTAAATATTTTGCAGAATGCCTCAGATATAGATCAAGTTTCAAAGGATAAGCGAGATACACTTTACGATAAAAGACTTCTATTGCAGCATGTCATTGTATTTGTTAGGACAATTAGAAACTTGGAATCGGTCCATGTTGTTATATAAAAACATTAATAAATATCTAAAAAGTAAAAACGAAATACAGATAAATATATAATAACAAATAGTTTTTAAATTTACTTTTATAATAAAATAACGTAATATAATTAGCTTTTTTTCCTAGTGCTAAGAGGTATCAAGAAATGTCACACTTCACATTTAAAGCAATTAAAATTACTATGTTGTGTAGTTATATAAACTTTTTAATACAGTACTTGAAAAAATGTAGGGGAGTTAAATTTACCACGTATCATAGTGTGAAATCTCTTTTTACTATGGTTCTCTCAGGTGTCTTGTAAGAGCTAGTTTACTATGTGACAAAGTACAATTAGCTCTTAGCTCAGTTAGTGTAACTACTTTTATTATGTGCACTCTGTAATATTAATAATGATTGAAGATACTATGTAGCATAGCATATGATGCTGTTTTTGAAGGTATAAAATTCCTTTTCTTCTTATTATAAATTATTTTAGTGATATATTAAAATCTACTACTAAGCTCCATGTATCAACAGTAAACTATGTCAAATAGTGAAAACTTCTAAAATTCTTAGCCAAATCACCTAACAATTTTTCTCCGAGTGAGCTTACAAACTTAATGTGCAACAAGAAATTTCTAGGGTAACATAATTTAATTCTTGTTGCAGATTTAAGTTCACAGTTTGATTATTCACCTTGTTACGACAATATCCCTGGTGTTCCTCGTTCCTGCAAACCTCCTTCTTCTGGCCCAAATTCTACCGAAAGAACTATTCCGCCTGCTAGATCACATTCTCCAGATAGGTCTGTTTCGTCTGCGAGATCTCATTCTCCAGATAGGTCTGTTCCGCCTACCAGATCTTGTTTTCCAGATAGGCCTGTTCCGCCTGCCAGACCTCAGGCTCCCGCCACCTCATCACCTTCTGCGAAGCAATTTCTTCGTTCCAGGTCCAGGTCTGCTCCTCTCTGTCGAAAAAATGCTCGCGTACTTGGATTTTCGTTAGAAGGACTTAGATTTGCTCGTCTCACTCCCCATAGTAATCCAAATCGGACGTTCGAACTTCGAAGATACACGTTTCCTGCCGACACTCAAGCAGTTCAATTGCGAACAATAAAGTGTGTCATTAATCCCATGCCAACCGAAGAACAAATTGTATTGTCAACTTCCACTGGTGACATTTATGCAATATTGAATAAAACAAAGAAAGAAACGAGTTTACGTGGAATATATTCACCATTTGGGCGGGCGGTAGAAAAACGGGTGAAAATTAATATGTATACAGGAGTGGTTAATGAACTGACTCCAGAAGAAATCGCGGAAACTCCATTAGGTAATCGTGCTACAGTTACAAAAAGCTTCACTATATCGCATGCATGTAATTAAATAGAACTTTTAAAATTAAAGTCATTCGTCTTGAAAGAATAAATTTTCATGACTGCTCTCGAACTTAATATTTTTAACCATATTTGTACACGGAGGTTTAAAAATTGAAGGTAAAGCATCGACAACTTTAATAGGGTGATTGTGAATGCTCTTTCGTTAAAGCTCCACCGGCTTTAACGAACACATTCACATCACGCACTTGTGCATCGCACTTGATTTTGTCCAAGGTGCGAACTTTTCTACATTAGATTCAACTGTGTTATATCAAATATATCATATATTTATTTATGTACCTCGGCAAAAAATCAAATTCTTCTTATTTTTAATATTTGTTTAACAAATTAAAAAAATCTACGGATCCTATATAAAAATTGATTAATTATAAATTTGTAGATTCATTCCGAAACACATTTTTTTGTTCATTTTTTCTCGTATTTAGCATAGGTTGACCGCAAAATAAGAAATTCAAATTTTTTTTTAATTGTTTAAGGAAATACAAAAAGTTGATTTTATTTCTCGAAGTACAGATTTATCATGCACTTTCCTTATGTCTTAAAAACGCATCTGCAAATTTTTAAAACTTGTTAATCATTTTTTGTTATTATAAACGGTCTATTTCTGATCGTGTCAAAACTCTCGGAAAATTCGAGTGGAGCCTGGGGGTTAAAGTAATCACGATGTATTTACTGCAGGCCTACTTTTTTCTTCAAACGTTTGAAAGCATAATGCATCCATCGTAAATAATTTTAACTTCTTTCATATGCTTGGCGCGCTTCAAACTGTCGCTACTTTCTCGGCTTGCTTCGCATTTCCAGCCTCTGCCACCGCGGCTAACACCTAATAACCATCTACTATTTACAATATTTATAATTGTCTTACATCAACTTCCTCTCCATGCTTATCTCACTCCTTTTCACCTCTTTACACTCCTTCAACCAGTGCTCCCCTTTTTCTTCCCCCTTTCCGCTTGATTCATACATCCTCTTCTCTATAGAAAGCTCTCTTTAACTCTCTTTGCAATTTTATTGCTAAGGGGCAATCCTATCGGATAATTGGTTAAAGAACTATGCCCAACATATTTTGGGAAATATTCCCTAATAATTGGAGAAAATTTACACGACAATCTTGGTACAATTAAAATTTTTTTTGGGGTATTTGCTGAATTTAGGAATATTTTTACGAATATATTCTCTCTCTCCATGCCGTTTCTCCTAAACACCTCATATATCTCCTTCCTGGTACGTGCATCCTTCTCACTTCATCCATCTGCAATGCATTCGTTCTAAGATACGTTTCACTTTCCTTCTCCAGCTTCCCACCCCTAGGGCTGTTCTCCTTCTCCCACCAGCACTCCCCTGATAATAATGTTTGGCGTATTCCTTGACAACCCCAGTGTCCACTTTACATACCTCTCCTGTTTTTCACTTACCTCCTCACTTACCTTCTACCCCCCCAACCTCCACCCCGTGAAATAAGACACTCATTACTGGCGAATCTAACAATTTTATTTTTCTTACAAAATCGTCTGCGAACAACCTTCGACCTCTTCTACTTTCTGATCTCCTTCTCTATATCCTCGTCATTCAGTTCCTCTCCATCATCCTCCTCGTTCTTTTAATGCTCTTATCTCTCTTCCATGTATCTGATCCCTGAAATGAATTTTTTTTAATACCCTCCATTCCTCACTCCCTATTTTTTCAATTATCCCCAAACTGCGTTTCCTATATCTATTAATTATCTTTACACGTCCCCTTCAGTCGTATCAATTCTCAACTCCTCTTCCAGATCTTTTTCGTTTTCCTGCTCTTTCTTTTTAAACATTACCCTAAACTCCTTCCTCATTTCTACATGCTCCTCCCTTTTCGCGCTTCCTTCCTTCCACTTCTTGTACTTCATTTTCACTTCCTCTTCATCATTCTCTATTCTCTATCCTACCGCGGCTTCACCATTCCTTTCTTCTTCTTTGTAAATACCTTCTTCTTTACACACCATTTCACTTTCTCTTTCAGATCCTTCCATATTTCCCCTACCAACTCTTCTTCAAAGCAACTGCTATTTTCTACTATTTTCCCAACTGCTCCTGATACTCCTCTATCACGTCCCTCGTCCGTGATACGCTCTTCGCGAACGAATCTTCTTCCCCACTGTTAAGAGTGTATCAGTTTTCTATACAATTAGGTTGAGTATTTGTAAAGTATATGTATGCTATCATTGATTTGTATGGGCGTTTGTATGTATGTGTGTGTGTTTTGGTGTGTGATTATTAGCGCCAAATTTTCGCCAGTAAGCGTCTTAACGAGCACCGCGCCGGATCGT
>JAAAKG020144758.1:0-33070 GCA_010014905.2 Druon quercuslanigerum
ATACCATCACAAGGCCCTTTGCCATGTGCAGTTGCATGAAAGTTTCATTCTGCTTTACATCCAAAATCTTGTTCGTGGAGTGATAAGTTGGCAAAGTTCTTACGATTTTTGTACTGTGGTGCTGAACCATCCGAATTGTATATTACAAAGTCCACAGTAATTCCCGCTTTCTCTCATAAATAGAATATTAGCTTTTTCTGATAGAGAATCCACAGCAATCGTATTATGATCTTTTATATCCGATATTATAGCGTAAATAATGTGTCTTAATTCACCTTCGGGTGTTGTTCGGTAGTACGTCACAAAAGGGTGAATGGTGACTTGTTTTTTTGACCAATGCTTACCTTGAGAACAATCTTGTAAATCTATTGAGTGGTTTTCAGCAAAATCTAGTTGAACCAGAATTTGACCCACTCTTAGATCAAATTTCTCGCTGTTAATATATATACTTTGTTGCTTGACAATAAAATCATGTAATAATACTTTGGCTATGCAAATTGTTGCTAAAAAGATATTTAACTTTACTTCTTACTTTATCAATCGATGTCTTACATTGAAAGCATAATTTAGGGTGTCTGAACAGTTACATGATGTTGCTAAATTGTTGCTAAAAATATATTTAACTTTACTTCTTATTTTATCAATCGATGTCTTACATTAAAAGCATAATTTAGGGTGTTTGAACAGTTACATGATGCGCTACACCACGTAATAGCCGCGTCGCGTCGCTTTGTCTCATATCTCCGCCATTTTTTTGAATTTTCAAAAAATACTTGGGAAATCCCTTTCCAAGACGAAAATTCTTGATCCGCTTGACGAGGACTCCACCAAATCTAAAATGAAGACTAATTTTGTCTGCAATTGGATCTCCCACTTATAATTTAGCATAATATATATCAAATGTTCTAAAACCTGTTTCAGGAAACACAGAATCCTTTGTGAAAAATAGTTTGGATTTAAAATACTCTTTGAAGAAAATTAAGGTTACTTTTACACATTCTATGGTTTTATTAGATGTTGTCTCTATGTTCGATAACATTCCATTAGATCTTGCGTTGGATTTTACCCTACAGTTTCAAATTTAGTTTTAGAAGATTTGGAGAAAAGAGCTTTAAAAGAGTTGAATTTTACACCTGTTCTATATAATCGTTATGATGATGACATTTTGGCTATTGTTCCTACTGATAAAATTAATGATTTCGTGAATGGTTTTAATAGTATAGAAAATTCCTTACAGTTTACATTCGAACCTAAACAAAATAACTTAATAAATTACCTTGATTTGCAGATTATGAAAACACATGATGGTTATTTAATTACCAATTGGTACAAAAAACCATCATGGTCCGGTAGATATCTCAATTACAATTCACATCATTTATTTTGTCAAAAGGTTGCTTTAGTAAAAGGATTAATTAATAGGTGTTTACAGTTAAGTGATATTAAATTTAGAAAACAAAGTTTGGAATAATTAAAAATTACATTAGTTCATAATAATTATCCGCTTCCTATGATTAAAAGTATGATCAGAGAAAGAATTCATGAAATCTATAATAGTTCTAGTAGGAGGAATGACTGGATTGACACTAAAAAAAATCTTCAGGTCACTTTGAAAAGGCACGCAGTTAATGCCGAAACGTGGTAATATTTAATAAAACGAAGTTGAAAGTACTTTCGTTTTCATTTTTATTTACATGAAGACCGTAAGACCAAAATAATTCTTTCTCAAATGAAATTGTCGACACATTTTTCTTCTAATATCCTTATGTCAAATTTATTTGTCGAAAAACAGAACTTAAAATTATTTTTAAAAGATATGTATGACTTTCTTCATAAAAAAGCACTATTATTTAAATGCAATTTTATTTTGCTTCTTTAAAACTATAATTTTTTAATTTTTAAAATAATGTTCTGATTAGATAAATATGCCTTACTCCATGTTAGATAATATTTTCTAAGATTTAATTCAACTTGCAAACTAAAGTAGAGAATTTTGTTTTAATTATTAAATTTCCTCTTGCATTTTCGAGGATCGCGATTTCAATCTGGAATTGTATTAGTGAGTAGCTTCATCATTTCAGTGCAGCTTGGCTAGCAAAATTTCTAATAAGTTTTCTAACTTTCATCTAATAAGACAAACTCTTCGTCTACCCAAACTCTCCTTAGCGAAATTCTCCATTACTCTTCGTAAATTACTTGAGGTCTTGTTTGGCTCTTGCCTAAGGTAGATATTATTATAATAGCATTTTCATGATGATTAAGTATTTCACTCAATGAATGTAAAGCTTCTGCCATTTTTAGATTGTATCAGGTGCTTCTTGTATTCTGAAGAGATGTTTTTCCTTAATAATACAAAATGGTTCATCTCAGAGCCTGAACTGATTATGAAAAGAGATTTTTAAAAATATTTTATTAATATTTAATTTTTTTATTATTATTTTGTTCACAAATATTAATTAAAGTACATTGCCTGCGTCTGATCAAAAAAATCCTCTTCCACTTTTAGTTGACGTGAAAGTGTATTTTTAAAGTATATAAAAGAAAAGAAGCGACTGTCACTTTGGTTCCTTTTTTATATTTTGAAAGTTTAAAAAAAAAATGTTAATAATTGTACTCAATATTCATAGAAAGATTTATTACAATTGCAGATTTTTATTTTTATTTTTAAACAGTTGTTGTACATTATTGCAGAGAACAATTAGTATTATGTTCACAAAAAACGATATTAAACAATAATTGGTAAAATTAAACTATTTAAAGTGCGCTTTTTAGCATAAAGATAAATTCAGTGACCCCGAAACTTTTGTCTTTTTAATCGGTAGAAAGGCAGGATAAGTTCCTTCTTATCAGAAAAATGTTTCGCTTCTGGACTTTTAGAAATAAAAGGTTGCAAAAACTTAACGGCGATTGCCAAATATTTAACCATTTTAGACAATTAGATTTTCGAGAACAAAAAACCTTTTAAACTTAAAATTATTTAAATTCAATACCCTATATTTGTATTCAAATGCTATCAAAGAAATTATATTATTTCTAAAAGAAGAAATTCCTTATATAAACTTTAAAGAATTTTTACATCTTATATTTAAAGATGATTGCTAAAAATTTGACCAGTTTAGGTCGGAGTCATTATCACTAGTTTGTCTATGATTTCAAGAATCAAAATAATATTTTAGATGTCATTTAAAATAAAATAAAACATTTATTTAACCAATGCTTTTTTCAATTGAATTGTTGTATTCTATCACTGCTCACAATTTTTTTAAAAATCCTTTAATTTTAATAAATAATGTCTTATTTTGTCCGGAAATTTTTTATAAACTTTACTGTTTCCAATTCCAGAAGTTACTTTTTCTAGGACCTAAATCGTTAAAACAGTTTTTAGGAAAAAGTTAAAAAATAACTATATTCAAAGATTGTTTACTTATTTTTAAGAGCAGTCGCAATTTATTAGAACTTAACAATATTTAAGAAACTAGAAAGAAGCGACAATAAGAAAAAATTTAATTGCGTAAAAAGTTATTGAAATAATGTTAGTATGATCACAAACTCAAAATTTAAAATGAAAACTTGCCAAATATTAATAATATTTCTTTGGTTGTATGAGATTCACTTATTGTAAATCTGAATTAGTAAATGAATAATAATAATAATAATAAACTTTGGTAAAATAAACAAGTAATTTTGATCTTGGAAAAGGAAAAAAATATAATATTGTACATGAGCAGGTACAATAATAACTTTTCTCTGGAACATGTGTAACGGAAAAGTAATTTTTTAGATCGACTACGTATAAAATTGCTTTTGATCGTATTCTGATTACATTACTGTTGTAACTCTTCCAGCTAAAAAATTACTTTAGTATTTGTTCTAAATACGAAATTATTTTTTTCAAAGACTTTCGAATACAAAATTACCATTCTATGTTTAATCTTATTTATAATCGAATATTTTAGATGAATATATTTAATAAAGGAAAGAGTAAGACCATTTTTGTACTAACTCATTTGTTCACTCTCATATTCCCTTTCTTTTTCTTATTTTATAACTACTAACAGAAAGGTTTCCGTAGGTTACTGGACTAAAGTGCAATCCTTTTCATTATTTTAAAGTTTTATTTTTCACATTTATTTAGCGATTTTAATTCATTATCGCAATTATACACTTTAAGAGCTTCAATTGGAACTATCACAGAAAAAAATCGAATTAAATTGAAAGCTTCTGGGATAGGGGTCAGGGAAACTAAATATCCTCATACTCTTATTTTTTCACTTCTTATATAAAAAAATAAGAATGTAACATACAATTTTTAATTTTTCATAGCAATTATGCATGCCAATTACTTTAATTTGAGATGCTCTCGAGAAAAATTGGAATAAAAGAGAAGCTTTCAGCATTAAGGTTTAAAAAGATAAAATTTTACATTTCTTCATTTTCCTCAGTTTTTCACTGCACTGACATAAAATAAGAAGGATGTAGCATAGAAAATTAGATTCTTTGCTGCAATTCTACATGCTAAGAGCATTATTATTAACTTTCCTGGAGGAAAATCGAACATTATTTTTCTCACTTTTGTAACACTGATATAAAAAAGCTAATTTTATTTTTTGTCACAATTCTGCAAGCCAAGAGTGTAAATGTATGTACAAATATAATTAAAAGAAAAGCTTTGCCCATAGGGTTCTCAAAAACTAAATTTATTCTTTTCTTTTAGCTTTAACGACTGATTAAAAAAGTAAAACGTAATAGATAAACGAATAAAAGCTTTTTTTTATTTGAGTATACTACGGCTGTTCATTATCTATATCGAAATTTAGTTATCTAGTACAAATATTGTAGAATCTAGAAGAGGGTAAACGAAAGATGGACAGACCGATATCTGACCCTCATTGTAAGAGTTTCCGGCGTAGCTTAAAGATCCCTATAAAGAGATGGAAAGTAGAAAAATTGATTCCTTTTAGTAATTCTACATGCTAAGAGCTTCAATTTTAGCAGTCCTCGAAAAGCATTGAACTCAAAGAAACACTTCCACTATAGGGGTCTCAAAAGCCAGATTACCAAATTTCTTCTATTCTCTAAGCTTTACTCACTGATTAAAAGAAAACGGAATAGGTAAACGTAAAAACATACTTTTTCTCTAGTATGCGACGGCTGGTTAGCATCTATGTGACATTTCAACCCTCTAGCTTACCTTTTGTTTCAAAAATATTATAAAATATAAAATTCTTCTCTTCAACATCGAGCACGAGATAAATAGAGCTAAAAAAAAGCTTCCTGCGCAGGTGTCGAAAAAGCCAAACTTTAAATAAAAGAATTTTTCTCTGAGTATATACTACGGCTCTTTAATATTTATACCAGATTTCAACCCTCTAGCACAAATATTGGAGAAGCTAGGAGTGGTAAACGACGGGCATATGGCCGAGCGGACATCCGGCGCGGTCGTTATTAAGGGTTTCCTGTGTAGCCTACAAACCCCTATAAGTTATTGATCTTGAAAAATGTTTTAAAACAAATTTGATTTTGTCAATAGTCACGTATCTCTCAAGATTTCATAGTTTGGCTCAAGTAATAATAATATTTCTTCCTAAATGCTTATTCTATTTAATAAAAGATTACCTTAATTTGATTACATCTCAAGTTTCTACCTTTAAATTACAATATACAATGTATATGTATATATTGATAATGATGTTTCGTTCCTATTGTCTGGCTTTATACTGCTAGATCCAATTATGAGTTAGTTACAGCCCTTACTAGTTTCTCGCTTGCTTTGTTTAACTTTACTACGTATTAGTGTTCTATGTGGCAAATGCTGTTACCACAAACCGATGTCCTCTGGATCCCCCTCGTAAAGGAAGCATTAAAACCAAGTCCTTTCATGCTCAACTGTTAATAGAGCAATTGCAATATATTTAACAATTTACTTCATAAAACAACAACCATTTATTTCCTCAACTGCAAACTTTCCAATTAAAAAAGCCAGTAAATATTTATGGGCGATTGCTAAAAAGTTGACCATCTAATTCTAAGACAAAGAGATTCTTTAAAAATTTCTTTAAAATTTAAGTCTATCTCTAAAAAGTAGGAAAATATAAAACTAAAATATCAAGGAATGAATTTGTGAAAGGTATGCATTTCAAGCAGATATACCATCTACATTTTGACAAAGTGGCACTATGCAACAGTGGTCCACAAGAAAGAGTTAAAATTTAACAAATCTTTTAAAAAAGACTGAGTCTAGTCGTCCTGAAAAATTTGTGAAGCAAGAAAGGGAACGTTCGATAATAAAGCAAGGATAATTTTTCAAGTTTTACATCCCCACTCCCCCATTTGTAAGGATTAATAAGATATTTGTAAAAGCCCCGCCCTTCCCTTCTAACGTAAGACTTGATATTATTAAATTAATATTTTAGAAGATTGAGGGGCATAAATTAAGTTTTAGGATTTTCAATCTATAAAAGCTCTCATTTTACAGTCTTCAAATGATAAAAAAATTATGGAGTTTGAAGAAGATACCTATTAACATTTCAGAAAGAAACTTTATTTCCCATGGAAATTTAGAAGTTTTTAAATTGCTTTAAGGAGTTTAATCAGACTTGAAGATTTTTGATGGGGTTTTGGGGATTAAAATCTAGTTCCGCGGATTTTAGGAGATAGCGAATTTCGAAGGACGTCAGAGGACTTTAATGAGATTTTCAAAAGGGATTTATAGGGAGTTCAATATTTTAAAAGGAATTTCATGAGATTATGCATGATATTCATGAAATAAAAAATATTTTAAAGATTTTTCACATGCGTTAAAATTTTTTTAAAGATGAAAATGTTCTGAATAATGAGCCTTTTCTATTCTTTCATTAACTTTGATTTATGTTAATGAAAACCCATGAATTATTTAGATCACAATTTGCATAACATGTAAAATACCATAACTTCCGTATTCTTGAAGACAGTGTATTATTATTATTTTTATACGTCAATTGATGTGTCTTGAATAATGAAAAAACTTTAAATGTAAAAATCTGATTTTTTAAAATATTATAAATTATCATAACTTTCTCACTTGTCAATAAAATGTATTAATGTTATACTTTTATCGATTTTTTCAAATCAAGAAATCATTTATATTCTTCCATAAAAATTATATCATGTAAATACGGAAGTTTGACTGCAAAAATAGGTTTTTCAAATAATATGAATGACCATAACTTTCTTCTTCTTTCATTAAATTTATTAGTATTAGGTCAATCGAGTCGTCTCGAATAAAGGGATATTTTATATTCTTCCATTATTTTGGATTATATTGATGAAAGTAGTTTAAGTATAAAATCTAGATTTTTCAATTGTTATAAATAACTGTAAATTACTTTCTCTTCAATAAAATGTATACAAATCTTAGGTCAATCGATTCGTCTCGATGCAATATGTCTTTTCAGTTTTTCTTTATTATTTAAATAAGAAAATTTGTATTATAAAACCTGATTTTTTAAATAATATAAATGACCATTGCTTTCTCACATCCTAATAAAATGTATCAATATTATAGCTCAATCGATTCGTTTTAAGTCAAGACATCCTTTGTACTTTTACATCAACTTTATATTATGTTAATGGGAAAAGTCTTAGTATAAAAGCAGTTCGGGGCAAGGAGAATTTCGTTGAAAAATATATACAGAGCCGGTAAAAATATTTGAAAATATGCGAAAAATGACTAGTATCACGATTTATTTGATTTTACTTTAGCGTTTAAAAACGCATTCTCATTTTATCGCATGATAAACTAATTTAGAGCATTACCGGTTATAATATAAACAATATTATTTAAAAATAGTTTCACAAAAAAAAAAGTTTTGAGTTATTGAATTATAACTATTGCACAATAAAGTAACTGAAAATACTATTTGCATAAAATAATAAAATGTATTTTTTTTTATTATCTTTTTTTTTATATCAGACTTGATGAGAATTAAATCATTCCTTTTTTGACCGTCAAATTACATGTGAGAAAAAAATATTTTGATCTTACGGTATTCATATAAATAAAAATGAAAACGAAACTACTTTCAAGTTCGTTTTATTAAATATAACGACGTTTCGGCATCAACTGCGTGCCTTTTTAAAAGTAACCTGAATGAATAACAATAAAATGATTAAAAGTTACTACATTTTCAACCACAATTAAAAGTAAAAATAAAATACAAATTATATAAAAATACCTGAATTAAAAACTCGTAAAATAACAAAAAAACTTCTAAATTTTGGAGTGAATACATGTCAGTGGAATTAAATTGTCAAGTAGTAATTGTCATAATTTTAAAAGTATGAACTCCAATGTATCAAAATGATCACAGTTTTTTTAAACGCCTAATATAAATTTAAGAGGCTTTATTTATTCTGAGACTACATAATTATTTTAGAAAAAAACTTTATAATATTTCAGGACAAAGGAACGAACATATGTCTAGACAGAAAACGAAATACATTAGGGTAATGAGCGCAATGGTCAATATAAAGGCGAACCTTGAAGGAACCGCAAATGAGGAAAGCGCGGCAAAGCACTGGATTACTTGATAATACTTTGATAAATTTTGTTTACATTCATAATTTCAGTCTGTAGATTAACAGAAGTATTGTGATATTTGTTAATAAAAATTGATTCAATTACGCGTCTCTTATAAGTATTCTTTACCCTAGAAAAAATTTTAGTATTTTTGAAATCAAAATCAAAGTAATGGTTGCAGTTACAACAATGTTGTGATAAACCTGTATTCAAATTACCAACTCTATAGTCTCTTTTATGTTCAGTTAATCTAGTTTTAAGTCTTCTGTCTGTTTCACAAATGTAAACTTTTTCACAACATTTGCATTTTATAAGATATACAATTTCAGACAAATTTTCTATATTATCACTGTTATTTTTTTGAATAAAAATCTATTGAGAGTATTTTTATTATTAAAATAAACATTTATGTTGAATTTTTTAAAGGATCTTCTTACTCTTTCAGAAAGTCCTTCAACATACGGTAACGTGACTTTTAAATAAGATTTTTGGTTAGTCTCAATCCAGTCATTCGTCCTACTAGAACTATTATAAATTTCATGAATTCTTTTTCTGATAGTACTTTTAATCATAGGAAGCGGATAATTATTATGAACTAATGTAATTTTCAATTGTTCCAAACAATTCAAGGTAATTTATTAAGTTACTTTGTTTCAGTTCAAATGTAAACTGTAAGGAATTTTCTATACTATTAAAATCATTCACGAAATCAGTAATCTTATGAGTAGGAACAATAGCCAAAATGTCCTCAACATAACGTTTATATAGAACAGGTGTAAAATTTAACTTTTTTAAAGCTCTCTTCTCTAAATCTTCTAAAACTATATTTGGAACTATAGGGGACAATGGAGAACCCATAGGGCAACCACTTAATTGTTTATAACATTTTCCATTGAATGAGAAAACCACGTTATTAAAAACAGTTCTAGTTAGATTTTGGTTAGATTATGATTTAAATTTAATTTTTCTTCTATGCAATCTAACGCAAGATCTAATGGTATGCTATCGAACATAGAAAAAACATCTAATGAAATCATAGAATGTGTTAAAGGTACCTTAATTTTCTTCAAAGAGTCTTTTAAATCCAAACTATTTTTGACTGAGTTTCCTGAAACAGGTTTTAGAACATTTGATATATATTTTGCTAAGTTATAAGTAGGAGATCAAACTGTAGACACAATTAGTCTCCATTTTAGATTTGCTTTATGCACTTTTGGAAGAGCATAAGCTTTAGCTACCACACTATTATGTGTTTTTAATTTATAAGCTAATTGTTCATTTATTAATCTTTTATCTACCATCTACTGGCTATATCACTACATTTTACTTCTATTGTTGGTACAAGATTAGTTTTAATATTTTTATGCAGAATATCATTGTTTAGCATGTTCTCAACAGTTTTATTATAATTATCTCTATTAACTGCTACTGTTATATTGCCTTTATTAGCATGTAAGAAAAATAAGTCTTTATGTTCTTTTTGAAAATTTTTAACAAGTTTTCCAAATTTTCAGAATTTGTAAAATTGTTAATTCGATTATGGTTCGAGATTAATTGAGTAACTGTTTTTCGAATATACCATTAACTGGTATCCTATTAGCATTCAAAGCAACACCAAATTTGTGACCCAGTGCTAGAGTTTCAGCTACCTCATCCAGGATTTCAACATTTGAGATATTTTTGAAGCAGTTTTTTAACCTAAAGTCTCTATATTGTTTGTTACACGTTGAGTTCGTATTTTGCAGTAAATTAAATTTGTTTATATATTATTGTTTCTTATTGTCGAAACGTCGTAATATTTAATAAAACGAACTTGAAAGTAGTTTCGTTTTCATTTTTATTTGCATGAAGACCGTCAAACCAAAATAATTTTTTCTCAAATAATAAAATGTGTTCAATAATATAAAATACTTATCATAATATTTTGTGATTAAACAGCATTGCGAAATTGGCCATTGAAATAAATTGTAAGCAATGGTATCATGTTTTGTCGAGAATTAAAATTTGTAATATGCATTATCTACCTTATACATAAGGGAGCATTAAGATCGGGTTTTTTCAAAAGCTCTCTTTCAAAAGCTTTCTCTCTCTCTTTCTCTCTCTATCATCCGCCGTTGTTCGTTTTATCCTGAATAACGCGCACAATTTTTATACGTGGATTAAGGTTACTGATCTATGGGCAAATGTTCCAAGTTATAAATTTTGTGATCTATTTAAAAGTGGTGACGCTCGGACGTTGGAATATTAAAATGTGTAAATTGCGAATAAAAATGGTAATTTTCATCCTTCCAATAAGGGCATATAGAATTGCAAATGTACGTAGCATGTGTTACTATTTTAAATGGTAAAATTGATTACTGAAGTGGTAAAAATTGCCTTTTGTGCTTTAAGGCAGAGTTCAAATAATTCATTTCTACTTGGTACCTTTGGCCTCTTTTTAAGTTACAATGTGCTACTCTCTTTTTCGTGTGGATAATTATTTTCTCTTATTTGAAATCAACTTTGATTAATAGATTTTTAACTATGCTAAAGTCTTGGGAAGTGTAAAATTAACGTTTTTAGCCCACAATATAAATCTTTGAATAATAATATTTTCGAGTACTGAATAGGTCTACTAAAATTTTTAGTTGGTTCAGAAACATTTTTCTTGTAACAAAAATTATTTTCTCGTTTAAAAAAATCATTTCTCAAGTACATAAATGACAAATATCTAAAAAAATTAATTTTATGTAGAAATTTGTTGCGAAAAGATTGGTCATTTGTTTGGCAAGCACCCGTACGTACTCTTTTTGAAATCAGAGAAAAGAGCACAACGGGAAATAAATATCTTACAATGTGGCTCTCCTGCTGGGAAATATTGCTAGAAGGTACGGAAAACATTAATAATAAAATTCGAAATGAGAAATCTTTTCCAGCTCAGAAACTATATCTTATTTATATTTTTGTATAAATTATCGGTTTCCGATATTGCTTAGATTTCAACAAGTGCAGGAAGTCTTTCTTTTTATTCATTTATTTATGCTTCTTTCTGAAACAACTTTGCTAACTGCAAGTATGAAATTCATTGCATTAAATAAACAATATTTCTATACGTAGTGCGCACTTTAGAAAATTATGTATTTCTTCCAGTTTTTCATTGAAAGTTGGATTATTTTACTGTAAAAAGGGTTGTTAATTAAAGTAAATTAATCAACCTGATGATGCCTTCATTACCTGCTTTTAATTTTCAATTACCATTTCAGAAAAGGGCTTTTAAATTCATGTTTCGAACAAATTTTAATCCTGCTAAGCCTGACTTCTTTTAAATCTTGCATTTTTAAATATTAAAAATGCTCACAAATTAATATCTCATCTTATTTCCTCGAACATTTGATTCTCTATTTTCTGAAAGCCTTAAAACATTAATGATTTTTCAGTTTAGTCATTTTAAAATTGTATATTATTTCCTAAATTATAATGTATCTAAAATAACATATGTTAAGAGTTTCTTTTGTATTAAACACAGAGATTTTTCCTCTAATTGTTTTATTAAAAAATAGTCTTCAAAGTTCACGGGCGTTAAAAGGTGTCCAATTTCCTTACTTTATATCAGAATTTCGGGTCTGTAACCTATATAAATTTTTTTGGCGTATCCTTTTCAGTCTCATTAACATATAACGTTTTGAACTTTAAAATGAAACTTTATCCATTGAGCTACCATTTTTTCTTCACTTACTTCCGTAATATAAAAGCCAGAGGAATTGATTTTTTTTGCCGCAGTTTTTAGCACGACCCCGTACTTCCTCTCAAACGGTAACTTAGTTTATGGACTTCCCTTTACTTTTTGTCGTAAAATTATTCCTTCACTTACCTCTTTTTTCAGATAAAGTTCTGCGGATGTTTAAACTAGAGTTTTTTTACGGTATCATTTTTTAGGTGTCCTGTTTTTGAATAGGAGAACTTCATGCTGTTATATTTTATATAGAATAAATGAATAAGGGTTGAAAATGCTTTCAACAGCTTGTCCGAAAGATGGATGAATACATGCATGCTCAAAGACACCATTTTTATCCAGCGTATATCAAGGCATTTACTCCCATCTTGTTTCATATGGCTTTTAGCAACTAATTTGTATGAAAAAGTTACTCTAAAGCAATTTTTTCAAAAAATCTTATCCATGCTTTTGAAAAACATATCATTTTGAATTTAGTGAATATGAATATGAGTTCAAACGTTTTATATTTCATATTAAACTTCATTTTTTAATTATTATAAAATATTTTAATTACCATAAAACGAAAAATTGTATACTTACTTAAACTTAAAATATTATCATTAGTTGTGACCATCCGGAAGTATAGATACTATTAGAAAAGCATTCATTTAAACTAATTAAAACTTTTTCGTAATTATTGAAAGCATTATGTATGGATCCAAATGATTGCATATAAATTTTAACAACAAATTGCGCTTACAGATAGTGTTATATATACATATTATTTGGTCCAATTTTTCTAATGAACATGAATTGAATGTTTTTGTTTTGTTGAATGTTTTGTTTACATTTATCAAATAAATAAAAATAGAGCATTTTTAAAAATATTTATTCTCCAATAGAATGCAGTCCAGCAATAGGAATCAATTCATCAGGTTCTCACTTGATTGGAGATTTACTGTTGTTGTTTTGAACCCACTGGCAGTTTTGCGACCTTTCCCGGCTATACAACCTGATTATAATTTATAATTCTAAAGATAATTAAAATTTTAATTCGCCTGCCAAAGCGCCTCATTTTAGAATACGATTAACCTGCAGTTTTTTAATATGAGGCGTAATATTGTTTCATCCACATATTTTTTTTATACGTAATAAATTTCCGTGTTATCAACTTTAAAAATTTTAACTTACAATCTATATCAAAGAGCAGATGAATGTTAAAAACATGAAAAATTTATTTGATGGAAATTGCCAATAATTTTTTTAATTAGAATAAAAAATTTGTTTCCAGAAATGGAACTTTTTTGCGAGGTATGTATGATATCATATAAGAGTAAAATGTTTTTTTGTTTGAAAGCTAAATCCAAAAATCCAATTTAAAAAAAAATCTCGTGACCACAAAAAAGGTTTGTCCTGCATAAAATTTACTTGATGTTTTTCATATAGAATTAAACCATTTTGTTAATTTTAAATCTTTTTGAAATTTTCTATTGGCTTTTAAAAATTGACAATATGCCTGACTAGAATCTAAAAGAAAATTTTAATTTTTTTTGTGTCAAAAGTCGCAGGGGTGCAACAAAAGAATTGGTGTTTTTTAAACAAATTTCAAAAATAAAATAATGGTGAATTCGCAGATAATTTTTTTCTTACATTTAAATGATAAATAGCTTAATGTTTAGGCTAAATTATTCCTCACAAAAAAAGCTTTTTCTTTTAACAAGTTAAATTTTCCGGACATCCTACAAACTTTTGTTTGGCAGATTAACATTGTTGAAAATTTATTGTATTGAAGAGAAATTTCGGTAAAAAATGTTTGCTTCCCGAAATTAAAAAAATATTTTTCCACTTGTTTATTATCAAGAACAGGTTTTAAAAAACCTAGAAAATGAATAGTGCTTAAACAAAAATGTTCGTTGCTTTTGAAAAAGGAAGCATATCGCAGTTGCAATTTTTTTTAAATCACGTAAGAAGTTCAAATATTCTACGATATATTTTGTATAGATTTTTGTAAAACAAAAATTTCCTTCTTTATATACCTATTAAAGGTTGAATAATATAAATCAATACACGTGATATATTTAAATATTAATTATGTCATAAAAATATAAAAGCATTCATTTGAGCTAATTTTATATCTTTTCTTAAATGCAAGACACATTTAGGTTCTATATTTGTTTGTACAGCAAATAACAAATCAAACAAAAGCAAAAAATAACTATTAAGCCTCTTAGAGCTCTAAAACAAATAGCGTCTTATTAATAAAAAAATTGATCATGGGTTGTAGTTTTATAATTAAACATGTATAGGCACAGCACAGCGTTAAGAATATAATATTTTTTCGAATTTCAATAATACACATTTTTTTATTTTTCTACTTTAAGTTTAATGTTTTACTCAAACCGTTTCTTTTTATAAAAACCAATCAGTTTACATTTTATTTAATTTTTAAATTAAAAATGGGCCTTTATATAGAATTGAATATTTAATAAGGAAACAGTAATTCACGCTGTAGTGAAAATGAACTATTCATTAAAAAATTTCTGATTATGAAATGTACATTAAATCCATTATTATATTACTTTTACTCTTACTTCCATGTGTCCTACAAAATTAGGGAAGAAGACATGCTGATTCATGCATAATTAAAAAGTATTACATATCGTCTTCCAAATAAAATCATTGTAGCAATGAAGAGTGGAGTAATTTATTCAAAATTTTAATGTCAAATTCATGTCGTTGGTTATTATGTTCAAATGTAATATTACTAATATCGTCCAATTTTTCCTTATCATATATCGTAGGTAAAATCAAATAGATGGAAGCAGAGGATGTTCGAAAATATTGATTTCCCCATAAAACGCAGAACAGTTATAGGAATCAATTCATCAGGTTCTCACTTTGTTGGAGATTTATGTTCAAATGCCCTTTCAAACCCGCCGGCAATTTTGCGAAAATCGTCAGCTACCGTATGGCCATGCATTAAACCAATGCTGAATTTGCAATTCGTGAAACCATTATTTAACAATTACTGATAATAAAAGCGCGAGCACAATTCGCAAAAACAATTCTTAAATTTAAATCTGATTGGGTGTTTGCATTATAAATTTTTAAGCTTTGGTCCAACTGGAAATGACTAAAACTTTATTTCATAATTTACTGATTAAATCATGGTAAATCCTTTTGAAATGAGGGTAGTAATATTAACTGAATATTACTATAATAATGGGGTAGCCTGAATGATTTGTACATTTCGAAATAAGAAAAAAAATCTGCAAGTCTTAGTTATTGTGAATTCTCTTCTGTTAAAGCTCTTTTGGCTTTAACGAACACATTCTCATCACTAATTTCGTACTTCGCACTTGATTTTGTCTAGAATGCGAACTTTCCTATATTATGTGTAACACTACGTGAAATTTATATTTCATTTATTTCTGCACCTTAGCCTAGGATTGCTTATTCAGATATTGCAAAATAAAGTACAAATCTAATTCAGCATGAATACTTTAATATTTGTTCCACATTTTTCATTAAATTTTAATCTGAGCTACACTGAAAAATCTATGATTTAATTAAATTTATATTATCACAATTCATAATATGTATTGATATTGAAACAGACGTACTTTCATTGTCTTGTTTTATAATTATTGTGATAGGATGCGTGCTTTTTTGATACTAAAAACAAGACAATGAAAATATGTCAGTTAAAATATCAGTGCATATGATGAATTATGAAGAATAAAAAAATACAAAGAATAAGGATTTATGCCAAATAATAGCGAAAGAGAATGCACAATCAACAAAACTACAATTGTTGATGGGTCGAATTTTAATTTTGAAATATCTGAGTACAAATGTGGCGAAAGCAAAAGTACCTAGCGCGAAGTGCAAGATTCTACAGACGCGTGCTCTCAGCGCGCTCAAACTTTGGAAGCGAAGTGGGGCGCGCGCGCATCCTGTGATTAGAATGTGCCTGCGCAACGGTTAGAGTTTTAATGTTATTTTTCGCAATTAAAACAAAAACTACGCATCCTATCAAAAAATAATTTTTAACAAATATTTTGCTCTTTTTGAAGTGAACAACTCTTGCACTTTAATGTTTTTCGTAGCTTGTATCGTTTACCCAAAAATTTAATTGCTGTATTTTTAATGTAGTTTTTTTACAAATAAAATATAAACTACGCGGTGAATGAAACTTGGATTTAAGGACCGATCAAAAGTGAAGAATTGTGACAAATAGAGGAGGGTTGGCTTGACAAAAAACGTCAAATCACGTCAAATCACGTCAAATAAAAAAAAAGAAAATTAGTGAGTTTATTTTACAAGTAAAGTGTATAAATATTAGATTTGTACGTTGTTTCTTTTATTTAAAGATTTTGCAGATTTTAAATTATTTCCGTAATTCTCCTCTTTTTTTACATTGTTTTCTAGCAACTGTCTCTTTTTTCGCTTTAATGCGAACTAAGTTAATAGACTCCGGTATAAGAACTCATATTTGGTTTAAAATTTTAAATAGTTTTTTGAAAGTTCAACTTATTTGTTAAAAATCATCTGACTTACTTGAACACTCAACTGTTTTGTTGAAAATTCGTCTTTTTCAGTTGGAAATTAAACTATCTTGTGACAAATTGGTCCTTTTTGGTTCAATTTAACTATCTTGTTATTTCAAATTAAAATCTTTTTTGATGGAAATATCACATATCACATGTTCCTTGCTTGATCAATACTTCGTTGAATGTTTACATTCTTTGAAAAAATTAAATTTGTTTTGGTTGAAGACTCATCATTGTAGTTCTAAACTCAACTGTAAATAAATTTTTTTGTTAAAAATTTATATTTTCGGGTTAAAAATTCACCTTTCTTGTAAAAGATTCGTCGTTTGAACGTAAATATTAAAGATTTGGATAAAAATTCAACTATTTTCTTGAAAATTGACTTTTTTGTTGATGTTTCATATTGCAGGCTGAAATGTAAGTTTTTTGTACAAAATTCGTCTCGTTGGTTTAAATATTCATTTTATTTAGTAAAATGTAATCTTGTTGTTAAAAAATGAAACAGTTTATTTAGAATTTTTTGTATTTTGTTAAAAATTCTTCTTTTTTTTAGTAGAAGATCAATCTTCTTGGTTGAAAATTCAGCCTTATGTTTAAAGATTTAACTATTCGATTCAATAATCAGGCATTTTGCAAAAAATTTGTTTGTTTTGATATAGAAACTTTATCTAGTTGGGGAAAAATAAATATTTTTGGTTAGAAATTACCTCTCTGGCTAAAATTATTTGTTTTTTATTTAAAATTCGTTAAAAAATTTACATTTTGGGCTGAAAATTCAACTTTAAAAAAAAAAAAGATCGTCCTTTTGGTCTTTTATAGATTCATCCCTTTGGGTGAAGATCAAGCCGGTTTTACTTAAAAATAAATCTTTTTTGTTAAAATCATCTTTTTGTCGAAAATTCAACTGTTTGGTTGAAAAATCGTTTCTTTATAAATTGAAAATTCATCTTTTATGCTAGAGAATCGTCAAAAATCGACTTTTTGGCTCAAAGATTTAACTATTTGGTTTAGCATTCATTTTGGTAGGTTGAAAATAATTTTTTCTTTTTATTGAAAATCTTTTTTGGTTGAAAATTCAACCATATTGTTGAAACAGCAAATGGTTTTGGTTGAAGCTTACTCTTTGTTGTTTACAAATTTCAGTATTTAATTGAAAATGTATCTTCATATTTTTAAAGTTCAAGTATTTGGTTAAAAATATACCCAGGTTGTTAAAATTTTTATTATTTTGTTGAAAATTTAACTAATTTGTTACATGCATCTTTTTTTGTCTTAAATTTAACTGTTGTGTTGGAAATTCGTTCTTTCGGACTGAAAATTCATCATTCATGGTAGAAAAGTTATATTTTTTAGTTAAAAAGTCATTTTTCTTAGTTGAAAATTATTTTTCTTTTTTGCAATTTAATTGTCTTTTACAGAAATCGTATTTTTGCAGCTTGGAAATTTATCTCTGTTAGTAGAAGATCTATTAAAGTCCAAAATTCGACTATCTGTCAAAATTTAAATAAATTGAGACATTAAAGTGTTAGGAATTTAAAGCGTTTCATATTAAAATCAATATTGTATGCATATTCACAATTATTTTTAAATGTATGTGTGACGTATTTTTTGAACGGCCCTTTAAGAGTAATTCAGTTTTAGAGTTATTTAATATTATAATACTATTTATTAAATTTTCGAATTATAAATATTGAATTTGAAATTATTCAATTACTGACTTTAATTTTTATCTAAATTTAATCTTCAACTTCATTATGTTTTTTATCAAAGAGACTCGTAGAAAATTTCCAAAAGTACGTCCTCATATTAATGACCCGGACCATTCTGATTGTTATGCGCATAATAATTCTTGAATGTATTTTCATGCGTTGACATTTGCATATAGTAATTACACTAAGGATTTTGGTGATCTAAGATACTGCACCTGGGATAAATTATGCATTTTTTCCGTTCGTACATTTTTGTTAAGTGATCAATCATCATTTTTACCAAGTAATTTTTAGGTAAAGTGGATTTTTGTTAAAATCATTATATATTAAACATCGATATGAAAAAAAGAAAAATTGTTGGTAAAAATTTTTGAAAAATAACTGGCGATGACACATTAGGGTGGTCCAAATTCTTACATGAACAAATTCGACTTTTGGTGATAACCCCCACCCCTCTCAATTTGTTCGTTTTCTGGAAACTTTTGAAATTAACATGTGTTAAATATAAAAAGCTCTATTTAAAAAAATGGAAAAAAGAAGTACTTGTTATTATCTTTTTGCGAATTAAAATATAGTCACCTCTTAAGGAGCATTTAAAGTATAATTCATTCTATCCAATTCATGCTAAAGACGATATTTCGTGGAATTTTTCAACATAAATAATTTTTAGTTGATAATCGACGATTTTTTAAGTATATTTTGCGTAATTTTCAATTGTATAAACTATTATTATTTGTTTGAACAATTTCTTCTCCCTGTAAATCTGGAAAAGTTATTACCTTTCGGGGTAAATTATACAAAGTTGGCGAATGTTAGGATTGTAGTTCTTTTTTAACAAACTTGGTCATTATTTCAACAATTTTCTTTTGTTTAAACAATTTTTACTCCCTTAGATCGTTAAAAGTTATTATTTTCTGAAAATAATGACATACTTAAATAATGTTGAGGAATTAATTACTGAAATCATGGATGTTAACGTAGTATTTTTTTCTAAAGGATATTTTACAACTTTTTACACTATGACAATTCGTTTAAACAATTTTTTATTTGTGTAAACCATTTTTTTCTAAAAATTGTAAAAACTCATTTTAACTGAAACGATGTAAAAAATAACTATCCATATCAGACTTAAAAAACGGATTATATTAATGATTATTGTTTAAACAATTGGGATCTAAATTTTGGGATAATGATATACTGAACAGAAGGTGACATAGTATGAGAGAATCGAAAAAATAGAAGAAAAGAATAATTTTTACGATTTACAGAGAAAAACTGGTTAAAACAAATAAAAATTGTTTAAATAATCCCTAAATTTCTTTAAATAATATATTACTTTCAACTTTCTTTCATTATGTCGTTAATTTTAGATTATAATAACTTTTTACGATTTTAAAGAAAAAAAATTGTTTAAACAAATATTAATTTTTAAGCAATACCAAATTATTCAAAAAGCACTTGAAAACTCGTGATTATCGATTAAAAATAATTTTTGTTGAATAAATAAAACAAAATAGCGTCTTTATCTTGAATTCTTTAGGTAACTGTTATTTTGCATCTTTAGGGCATTTTCCGGGAACATTAAACAGGATTGAGTGCTTTGCTATTAAAAATTATTAAATATTAATTTTCCCTTGAATACTCTTTAAGCAGTGACTATAATTTAATTCAAAAAGTGTTTATAACTAGTACTTTTTTGTTTGAATTTTTTTTTAAATCGAAGTTTTACCATTAGAAACAATATGTTAATTTCCAAAGCCCGGAAGCACGCATTAAAGTAAAAAAATGACCGAATTTCTTTATCCGGAAAATGAGTAAATTTCGAGGGGGGGGGGGGTACCACAAAGCATTGAAAATGGAATTCCTAGACCACACTAATGATGCATTTACATGGAAAAATAGACCGTCATAAAATCTGTATTTGCAAATAAAAAATAATCCAAACAACTCTTTAATAATATTTTATTTAGTAATATATATATATATATATATATATATATGTATATATATATATATACATCAAATGTAATGTATTCAATTATAATAACTTCATTGAATGTCGTCCTAATCTGATTAGAGGATTAGTAGAGAACTACTACTCTGCTTCTAATCTTGATTGACGCACACCTCCATATAATTAAGTTTAAGCGATTTAAGGTCCTTATAATATTTTTATTGTATCGCTTAATGTATCAAGATAAAAAACATAAAGATTAAAATAATCAAATTACGGGATCTCTCATTTTGAGGGGAATTATTCTCTAATCACGTCACTTTCGTTTTAAAATTGATTAAATCAGTACGATCTTACAAAATATACATACGCTGATAATATCGCTTGATTAATTATCCTAAATTTTATGTGTGTTTCATTAAGTATATCGCGTGTAATACTGCGCACGCTACATATACATAACTCGATTACATAAATGTATGTAAGGATTTATTTCCTTTACAAATTTTATGCTACAGAAAAAAAATATGCAAATTTTACATTTGGAGAAAAATTTCATTATTTTATATGCTATATTGAATATTTTTTTTAATTTTTCCTAGTTTATAGTTTCCTTGCGTAAGGATGTTCTCCACGTATAAATAACATGAAATATTATTCAATTTTTGATATAAAAATTTCAAATAAAGAAGAAAATAACGTTACAAGCTTATATGTTGTACAATAAGAAAAATGAACTATATTTTTAGGAAAAAGTTTGTTTTTTATTGAAAAGGTTACTTATGTACTTTTGGTTCAGAATTGATCTCGTTTGGTTAGAAATTCTATTATTTCTTTAAAAATTTATTTATTTTGTTAAAAATGCAACTATATTTTTTTAAGTATTCTTTTTAGTCAGAAACTCAACTAATTTGTTAAAAGTTTATTTCTTTAGTTTAGTTTGTCCTTTACGATTGAAAGTTCAACTTTTTGCGTAAAAATTCATGTATTTTGATGGAAATTCTTTTTTTTTGGTAGAATTTTAATCGTCTTGGTGAAAAATTTAACATGCGTGGTCAAAAGTAGTAGTCAAAAAGTCAAAAAGGTCAAAAGTAGTAGTAAAAACTGTTTGATTGACGTATCAACTGTTACATGCTTCGTTGAAAACTCAATTTCTTTGGATTGAAAATTCGATTATTTGAATTAAATTTGAATGAAGTAGTAAAAAAAATTTTCATTAAGGATTCATAATTATGGTTAAGAGTTCAATTATTTGCTTTTAAATAATTGTTTATGTTCAAAATTCTACTTTTTTGTAGTGTATCCATCTTTCGTACTTAAAAATTCAACAATTTAGAAAAAAAACTATTCAGTTGAAAATTAAACTTTTTTGGGGAAAAATAATATTTTTTGGATGCAAGTTCAACTTTTTTGTAGATAATTCGTCTTTTTCACTTTAAAATCAAATAATTATTTTGAAAATTGAAGTATTATTATTATTACTACACCATTAAGCTGTTTTCCTTTCGGGGTAGGCATTACTCACTCATTGGGGAAGGGACTAGTGTGAGGAAGTGAATATAGAATTTTTAGATTGATCTAGAATTCCCGTGTTATTCATTTAAATAGCAACACTGCTCCGACCCAGGTTACTGATTAATCTCTCTAGCAATCACCCCAAGTGAAGATCCTCACAAATTCTATTAGTATCCAAGGTCTTTCGTTTCATGCGTCATTCACTTTACTGACACTCTTCTTATTAAATATTTTCCGCCATGCTTTTCTGTCCTGGCATACTTCTCTAGCTTCTTTAGCGTCCATGCATTTTTTGGTGGTCTGCCTCTGGACACGCTGCCATTTACTTAACCTTGATACACTTGTTTCGTTAGACGTTCATACTTCATTCTTTTAACATGTCCGAAACATTTTATCCGATTGCTTTCACATGTGGCAACTAGCGTCTCTTCCGCACCACATTCTTTAAGGATTATCTCGTTGCTCACTTTGTCCATCAGAGTTTTTCCGCATATTATGCGCAAGAATCTCATGCCATTCGCGTTAATTTTAATCTCATCTTTTTCTTGATAGGTTCATGTCTCGCTGCCGTATAGTAAAGTCGGTACAAATATAGAAATATGTATTGCCATTTTAGCCTTATTTGATGTATTTTTACTTCTTATAAGGGGGCCTGCTCTACCAATAAGCTTTTTACCTTCGTTTATGCGTCTATCTAGCTCTTCATCTATCTTTCCGTCCCTAGGAAATAAGCTACCAAGATATAACTTGTTCAATTCTCTCATCATTTATTAGAATTTTGCATATTGTTTTCTCACTCTTTCCTTCGAACACCATAGTTTTTGTTTTATTAACGTTATTTTTGAGGCCCATGTTCTTTATGCTTGCATTTAGTTTATTCAACATTCTTTGCAAGTCTTCGCTAGACTCTGCCATGATCATCTGCGAACGCTAACCCACGTACCCTTACTGTTTCCAGATCCACACCTTCTTCGTCGAAAATAGCTATTCTTAAACAATTGTCCATAAATAATATAAATAGCCATGAAGACATAACGCATCCTTGTCTAACGCCTTTTATAATATTGAACCAGTCACCCAATTTCCCATTTACCCTTACACTCGGTTCGCCACTCATATATATTGTTCTTATAGCTTGTAGGAGCCATCCATTTACACCGTACTCTTTCAGGACTTCAGAAAGTTTACTTCTATCTAACTTGTCAAAAGCTGTTTCTATAAGGTCAACAAATGCACAAAAAACATGATTCCCACTCTCAAAATTTTTTTTGTGATTTGTCTTAAGCTAAATATTTGATCCGTAAATGACCTTTCTGGCATAAACCCACTTTGGACTTTCCAAATCTTTTCTTCTTTTAATTTCATTACCCTACGAATAAGTATTTTTGAGTATATTTTACTTACGGTACCTAATAAGCTGATCCCTCTGTAATTATTGCAGTCGCTTTTATCTCCCTTTCTTTTGTATATTGTTACGATAATCGCTTTTTTCCAATCATCTGGGACTTCTCCTTTTTCGATACATAAATTTATCAGTTTGCACAGTCTATGTGGTACGTACTCACCACCGTTCTTAAGCATTTCAGCGTTAATACTGTCTACCCCGGAAAGCCTTACCGTTTTTCAACTTCTTTATTATATCCCTACCCTCAGTGACACAGACTTTCTCAATTGAGTTTTCTAACGCATTGTGTTCTACATTGCAGTTGTGGTATCCTATAGCTTCATTTTCAAATTGTCCCCTAAAATGGTCTCTGAAAGCGTCACTAACCCCGTCTTCCTCATATTGCATTTCCTCTTTACTATTTCTCATGTTCACAAATTCTGTACTTTTAATTCCCTTCATTACTTCATAAAGTAGTTTCTTGCTTCCTTCAAAGTCGTTTTGTATTTTATTCTCTTGTTCTGCTCTAATTTGATCTTTACTTTCTTTAATTAATCGCTTGAGTATCCTCTTTTTGTATCTGTAATCATTTATAAGTCTATTTCTTTTCCTATGTTCTCCTATTTGAATTTGTGTTCAGATAGGGGCCCTATCAGAATACCTAGTTTAGAAAAAACTAATTTAGGTGTGGCAAATGTATCTACATCTAACAGGGCCCCTAACAGAAAATTCATAAAATCTTATTTTGCCTAAAATATTAATTTTTAAGAGGTTTTTAAAGGTTTAAGTATGCAGAAATAATTTTTTTTATAGTATTTAAATTTGTTATTCTGGAAAACCTAATTTATGGGAAAAATTAATATTTTCTTCGAGGCCAGGCCGATATTGCTTAGTTAACGTTACAAAGTTTATGTCAAGTATAGCTGGTCAGTGCTTTACGAGAGCAGAACTGGACCAGTATTGGTCATCAGCTCCACGATCGGTGCAGCACTATGCCGACAGCATAAATATTTGAAAAAAATTTTTTAATACGTTTAAAACTATAATTTTAACATTGTGAAATAGCTTGAATACTTTAAAATCAAACCTTATACGAAAGTTTAGGAAATTTTGTTATTCAAAAATTTTCAAAGTTCACGATCAAATGGCTAATTTACGTCAAAAGTAAAAAAAACAAAATCGTACACGAAGAAAAATTTCACTCGATTAAAATTATTCATTCAAAAATTATCTTATTGATATTCCTGTTAACAGTTTGTATATTTCACATGCAGGTAGCGCCGTATAATAATAAATATTTAATTAGAAAAAGACAGTTTTAAAATTGGGGTTTTAACTTTTTTGAGCTAAAGCTTATGAATATCGCTTCTTCATAGAAATTGAACTCGTAGGTTTAGCGCAATGGTTAAGACTCTCTACTACTAGGCGACAGATTTAGGTATAAGTGTAGGTGTTCGATACTCCGTGGCGTTATAAATTTTGTTTGTAATATAATGTTTAAAAATGTAATATCTTTAAACAAGACCATTAATATATAGTAATATGTAGTGGGTATTAAACTTGACCAAAAAGTTTAAATGCAATTAAATTTTTGAAAATATAAATAATATTATGACGATATGCAGTCATAATATGAACGATCGACTAAAAATGAAAATTTTAATTGAAAAAAAGATACATTAAAAAAAAAAATTTTCAGTCATTTTGTACGGGCTGCCAGTAGCGTGACAGTACCCTGTAGGAGCCACACAGGGACCTTCTCTTTAATTTGTTTGTAGGTCGAGTATGCAACTACCCTTGATATTGACATCGTCAAGAAATAGGTCAGGGATGCTATCTTGATGTATTTTAGTGCGTTGAATACAAATATGACATTAATTTATCCCCAGTATATCAGGATTTATCCCTAGAAGTGGAAAAGTTCATAGAAAAGCCAGTCGTCCGTATATAGAATCATTCTTGGTATTCAATTAATTTTTTTGGAAGAATTCAATACCAAAGTTAATATCATACACGAAATAGCTGATTTTCTGGAAAGTTTTCTGATTTGAAGGAAAAAACTGACATGAAAGGAAGAAACCAATGTTAGATTTGTATTAAGCGTTTCAAAAATATAAATATATCATTTCTTATGAGTTTCCAAACGATTTCAACAACAAGGGCAACTTCACATCTGAAATAACTGATTTTATAGCAAAATTTTTGCTCCGAGGGGGCAACCCGACGTCATGGGGGCAAATCATTTCAGAATCGTATTTCATACCAAACAACCTTATTTTCTATGAAATTATCATCGCCTAGGGGGAAACCCTGAAGTGCTCGTGTAGCGCACCAGAACGTATAAAGATATTATGCTCTAACCAGGTTCTAAATGATTTTATACCAAGGATAATTTATACCCAGAAAAGCTGATTCTCTAGGGAATTTTCGCATCTAGCGGGAAATCCTGACGTGCTGAGGGAAAGCTAAAGTCTTAAAACTTAATCTTCCGCATATGGCACTTTTTTTGGTGTGCCTGTGTTATGTAACGTTTTTACTTCCAGTTCAACTTATTCAAAATTGACTTCGGGTGACTTTTCTCGCATAAATTATTTGTTGTAACAATTGAAAGAAAAACTGATTTAGACATTTGAAGAAGAAGATTTTGAAAAACAAAAAGTTTAATTTGAAAAAAAACTCGATAAGAGTTTAAATTGTGCTTAAAATAATTTATCGCATTATATAATAATTGGTTTCAGTACCAGAATGAGAGTGCGAAAAAATACTTTTCACGTTACCACGGGAGCAATTTTCAAGTGGCTTTATGTGCTACAAAAATAAAGATAAATATTTCAAGCTTAACTGTGTGTAAAATTCCTTCACACGAGAATCTGCGAGAACACGACATAATGCTCTCTTCGTGGAAACATTTCTTTATTGAAGCTATGTAACTTTTTAAACACAGAAAAAAGCTAGACTTATTTTAAATCGAAAATTAACCAAAAAAATTGAGACGTACAACTTCTTAGATTTTTTCTGGGAAGCAATTTCCAGAAGCATATATGATCATATAATTTTTTGAAGCGAAACTGTAGCTCTGATTATATCAATTAAATAAATTAGCGATGATAGTAAATTACCGAATTTTTCACATTTCTTACCAAATTTTTTGTTAAGATGCAAAAGAGTGCAAGCAGATTAATAAGAGTTAAACAGAATTTTATATTGTTTCTCGTTAATATTGAAGCACAAATGTCGAGAAACAAGTGCAAGTATTATATTTTAGAGGTTTTAGAGAAACCTAATCTCTCAAACATAAGTTGTAATCAGTGTTGGCGATAATATAAAGAAAAGAAAGTTAAATTAAACAAATTATATGCATATATATTTCTGATGAATATTGTAAAAATCTAAAAATATTACTTTTTTAACTAGAATATCTTGAAAATTTGTATTATCCTGATGTATATGTATGTACTGAAATTAAAAAAAGCGAATGCAAATTAAAAAAAAATATGATTTATAATAGAGCAAAAAATAAATAAAGCAACAAAGAATAGAACAAAAGTTTACTCCTAAACTGAAGTATTTCTGAATTGAGAACAAAAAAGTATGAGTTAAACAAATTATCCAGTTTCGAGAAATAAAATGTGGAACTTTACAATGTCATAGTGACAGATACCTAAAATAAGAACAGGCTCGGTTTCGAATCACGATAAAATGAGCAATTTTCAGTTTAAATAAAAAATATAAACTTTCTCCTGAGATGTTGAGATAGCGACTAAAATTATATTTTTCAATTTTTAAAAAGAATTAAATTTGCTTACGAAACATGGCAAGGCAGAATAAGAATAAAAAAGTGTTCATGCCAAAAAATTATTGTTTGCTATGAAAAGAAAGACTTAGTGTGACGGTATCGCACTGTAACAGACGATTTTTTGCTAAAAGGTCTAGAAAAAAAAATATATGTTTTTTTATAAATAAGCGATAATAATTTTAATAAGTATCGTTTCTTATCGGTAGGCAGGAAGTAAGGAAAAAGAAAACCTTCTAAAAGTTTTGTTTAAAAATATAAAAATGAAGATTTTAGCATGGAATTTGATCTTTACTTTGGTGCTAAGTTGCAAATAGTTTTATTTAAGACCCCTTCCTTAAAAAAAGAAGTATTATATTCTTTCACTGTATTTAAAAACTTTTATGAAGAGGAATATGGTATAAAGGCGAGAGTTTAGGCAGTTATCCGGTTTTGATATACAAGTATTTTTATTATTATGCTAAGAATAAGATTTTGAACAAATCTTTTTAACATAACATGTATTTCATTTTTAAATAATTTTTTATTTAAAAAGCCCATTTTCTGAAAACATGCTGCCTATCCACTTTTTCACTGCCACCCTTAATACATGTCTTCATCTGATTTTTTGTATTCATTCTGAGAGGCATTGCAGGCAGGAAAAGAAGGTATCAGAAACTTGTCAATAATCACTATCTTCGATGTAATCTATTGAATATTCTTCAACTTCTAATTGACATAATTCTTCTTATTTTTCTTCTTCGTGTAAGTTCTTTTCTTTTTGATTTAGGGTTTTAAGATTTTATGCTATAAAAACAACTTTCCCTGCTCGATTCGCTGTAAATTTATTTATTTTTTTCGTGTAGATGTTGCTATAAGTACTGAATGTTCTCTCTGTGGCTGAAGACGTTGGAGGCATGGTCAGAATTGCTATCGCTACTTTACTTGAGTTACTGGCAGCACTAACTATGCTTTACCATATTCTTGGATTGTATTTTAGAAAAGAAGCATCGTTCCAAATACATTTGTTACCCCGAAAATCTGTATGTTGAGTATATTGTGATACTTATTTCCGTATTTCATCCACATTTACATTCAGGGCTTTTGCTACTTTAAGAATGTGATCAAAGCCAAGAGTGCACTGTTCTTGGCTCAAATATATCCCTTGTACGGAAAGATCTAGGATATTTGCAAAATAGTATATTGGCATCATCCATGATGCACATCGTGTTTCTAATTTTTTTTCAATATTTTCTTCTTCTTTCGGTGATATAGAAGCGTACGGAAGATTACCATGCTTACGGTTAGAAATTTCTTTTATTACGACAGGGACTTTGATTATGAGAGATGTTCCTGATTCAAAGTTAGAAACGGATACTTTGATTGGGTCCATAAAGAAACACAATTGTTCTGCCTCAATCCACATCGTACCGTCAAGAGAAGAGTTTTCAATTCTGCTGGCAAATACGAGCAAGCACTCAGCAAGCTCTAAAAAGGGCGAGTTTGTTCTTCTAAAAACTTTGAATGGAGTCTACAATGTAAATCCATCGGGTTTTCACTGGTAAAAGCAAGTAAATAATCTTTCTATAAATTTTCATTTGTATAACTTTCATTTGCTTTCGCAGAACTCGGCTGCCTTGTTAATGGTGATAATATTATTTTTTACTCGTTTGAAGTTCATCTGCTTTAAGATATGAGTTGCGAGAAAATTTAAGGAATGGTCAATGCAACCACCGTAAGAAATGGGCAAATCTTTTAATTCTGGATCCTTTGATAATAGTCTCAGAGAGCTTTCACCATTGCAGATGCATTGTCTGTACAAACTGCCAAACTTCGATCTTTGCCGCATTCGAGAAGAATGTCCTTGATGTAATTTGCTCAATACTCTTCTGAATGAGAATCTGTTTTTGTATACGTAGTTTTATACAAGAGCGGCCGTGGTATCGTTACAACGCCATGAATGGGCTCTTATGTACAATCAATAATGATTTTGAATAAAATTAATGAGGTGTTATAACAACTAAACCGCCGCATTGTAGAACACTGTATATAACACTTTTTGTTCTGAACATAGTGGCCCCTCACCGATTTTATAACTTCTTTTTAAATTCAATTTTGTTACGATTTTTTAAACTAATTGCTTGCATAATATCGAAAATTGAAAAAATATATATAATGTTTCTATTTCAGGATCCGTTTAAGTTCAGATCAAAAAACATTCTACCCCGTCTTACGATGTGATGATTGAATTGTTGAGATGTTATCATTCATATAAATAAATCATTAAACATGTTGAATATTTAGGTATGAATATCCTATCGTATATCATTCCAACCATCGATTTAATCTGCATAGACAGGTGTACTTTTAATTTTTGTTTGAATATCATTCTTTATGTGATCATACTCCTTATCTAGAAGATTAGCACTTAACATTTTTTGAGAACGTAATTTGAAGGAGGGTCATAATTCTTGGAAGAATTCTGTTCAATAAACATTTTCCACTATAGAAAATGGACAACCAGACACAAAAATTGCCCGAGGTATCAAGTCATATAAACGATTCTATTGAGTAACATATTTTTAGAAATTACCAATATATGTATATTCAAAGCGTTAATAGATTTTGAATAATTTATCAATATTTATACATTGCAGAAATTAAAACTTATCCTTTCTGATATATCCATATCATTTTATTAAGGATCATTTACACTGTCGAGGTTATGTGCAACTATCGAATATTAAACTATGTTTTTAACAGTGTCTGGAGCATCTTTGCACACTACAATATGTTTTGACATCCTCGTAGCGTGTTCATTATATGGCTTAAAACAGAATATACATTGAAATTTCTTCCTTTTTTCTGTCACTGGTTTAAAGTAAAGATTTAGTACCTCCGCTGGCCTCATATTTTGCCAAATAGCTGTTTAAAATAATAACGTTTGAAATCGTTCTATTTCAAACAAAAATCTTAATCCAAAAACTTTTCAGTTCTAAAAGTATCAGGACTTTCCCATGCATAAAACTTTCTAAAATCTAGTGTAGCGTCAAAATAATTGAATATAGTCAGAATAAATCATTTTTTCATGTTGCAACTCGCTTTCTTGAACTCCACGGAAAAACCTTAAGTTAGAGCATTTTGACTCTCCACCGTTTGGGGGCGACATGACTCAGTCGCATCCGCGCATTGCCGCAATTTACCTACTTTTTTTTCTTTCTTCATAAAAATGTTTTTAGAAAACAATTTTTTTGTTCATCATTTTATGGTTAAAAAAAGTTTTAATTGGAACTAGGAAGAATTGAATTTTATAATAAATGTTTAAAACAAAATTATTTTAAAGAAAAATCAGATTTTAATTCGAATTAGGATGATGAATTGGTTAGCAAAGTGAAAAAGTCGTTGGCATATACTACTTTTAGGTTATCAGAAATAAACTTCATTTTATTTCTTGTTTCTTCTAAAACAATGTCTTCTCCAATTTGGTCAGTCAAATTTGCTGGAAGAGATAGTATGGAACAAGCGAGTTTGCACAAAATGCTATTTCCACACTTTCCGCTCCACCACGCGCGAGGATTATGCATATCAGATTAATAAACAACGTATGCTGCCATGGCCCTTTTCTCAGTTTATAATTTCCTAAGTGTGTGATGATCTCTAATCTTGTGCCAATCTGGAAATTCTGTCCAGCCTGAAGAATAAATTCAACTCCGGATGAATAGTCCTTTCTACCATTGTCCTCGCCTTGAAATCTTGGATTTAGTATATTCGCTAAATAGTGAGCACCTCCAAGACGATCTGTTAAGTTCTCACGAATTTTATTCAATACTACTAATTTTTGACCAGCACTTAAAATCGTTTAATCAATGTTATTACGTAGGGCATCGTTGATTGTAAGTTGAAGATGCTTCATCTACCTTAAAGTCATCCTGTCATCAGCTCTCATAAACGAGCAGTCTTTTATTGTAATAAAAAGCGAATACAAACTAATAGCATTTTGCCAGAAGGTGCCACCTAAAATTTTTTGTTTTTCTATGTTTGATATCCCAGAAAGTGTGTTGTGAGCAAGAGTTTTTTTCAATTTTATGAGGATTTCTTTTGTGTTGATTTGCGGATCCTCAGGATGCTTTAGAAACAACGGTATTCCATTCTTCTTTTCGTAAGAGACAATTTGTGTAGCTAAGTCCTCACTATTTCTTATGCAATTCATAACTGCTAAACATTTGACTATTTTCGCTTTAGCTAATTTCTGTTTAAGCGATTCATAGAATATGCAATGTAAGCGATCATCGTTTGTTGACATCTATTTGTAATCCGTAACCAAAACACTTTGATACTTTTTCCTCGATCAAAACTTTTGTCATAGTGTATTCGTCTTCTAACAAACCTTGAGTTAGTTCAAATTCTGCAGGGAGTAAACAACTTGGATTCCACTTTTCCAAAAACGTCACCCATTCTTTTTTTAAATAAAATGTAACGTTATACGATTATTGTACATAACACGTGCTAATATTTTCAAAAGGCACACTTGAAAAAAATGTTAGCAACGATTTTCATACATATATTCTGCAAAAGAGAATTTCGTTGTAATCTTATCTTTTCACATTCGTCAACTGGACAATTTATTTGATCGAGATTGACGTCAACCAATTTTTCTTTGGATGTAAGTACTGACGAAGCTTCATTGCGTTTTATTTATTTGTTAAGAATATTTTAACTTTCTGAATGCTTTTTCGTGATTCATCATTCCGCATAAATTACACACATTGTCAAACTTCGTCTGGAGCTTTTAAACAATAAAGTAAATATTCTGATAATCTTGTTACATTTTTTACGTAGTTTGGTTTACAAAATTTACAGGCGCAGATTTTTTTTATTTTCATCAAGTTTCGCGTAATATAATTTCTTCAGATCATCCAGCTTCATTGTTTTGTCTTCTATTTTAAAAAAATTTCAAATTTAGTATTTACGAAACAATTGTTACATTCTTATTATTGATTTTGACAATGAAATGACTGCTGCAATAGTCTCAATTACTTTTAAAATAAACAATTACTTTTAATGTGTGTAAATGATCTAAATTTTTCAAAAAAAAATTATAAACGATACATAACCTACGGACAACTCATCCGAAAGTAATATTAATTTTTGTGAAAATAACAAACACATAAAAAAACTGTAACTGTAAAATAATAAAATAATAAATAAAAATAACTGTAAAATTATAATTAATTAATACTTAAGATTTGTAGGCAGCTCTTAACAATAAATATATTCATTTATAGTTCTAGGAAACAAAAGCTTTCTGACATCCTATTCTGTATTCTACAAAAATGATGTTTGTGATCGCAACATTTATTCGAGCCATTACACATAAAAAAATTTTTACGGGTTCGTGAAATAATAATTTTTATGTGCAGTTTACAAATCACCGCACCATCGAATCGGTATTTTATTTTTGTCTTTCATATGTGATAATATAATACCCTTAAGGCCAAGTTACTTAAACTGAGGCTTATTTTACGCAGAATTTAATAAGCATTCTAATGGTTTTTCAAAAATATTTTTGTCTTTACTTTGCCGGGCGTTATCACTTTCCAAAGTCAAGACCTGATGCTATCCACTGGTAGTCTATCTATTCTTATCTGACAGAATAGACATTTAAAACTATTTTATTCTAAAGCTATTAATTTCTCTCAATTTCTCACATTTTTCTTTCCCTATTTCTCATAAGAAGAATAATTCTATCCATTTCTATTTCGAATTTTAATGACTCTTCAACAAAATATTTTTAATTCAAAGTTTAAGATCTTTATTAATATTATTTTTTATATTAAATTTAATTAACAAATTTATTAATATATTATTTTTATTAATATTTATATCTTTGTTAATGAAGTTAGGATTTTTTTCTTTTAATTATTGGCACATA
>JAAAKG020144759.1:0-11047 GCA_010014905.2 Druon quercuslanigerum
AAATTAAATAATGAATGAAAAATAATAAATTATATAAAATAATAGTAGATTGAATAGAAGCCATAAATTTACCATAAATTTACAATAAAAAGTTTTTTAAAAGTTAAATTTTTCTATTTTTAATGCTGTTGTTTACTGATAAAACAAAAATTACGCGTCCTCTCAAAAAGTGAATGATAAAAAATTTATAGATCTTCTTCTGGAGTAAAACTTTTATCCGTTCTTTTTCTGTCGCATCTAGCATAAAAATTTCTAAAAAAGCTTCGATTTTTTTTTCAAAATCTTCAAAAATTTAAATTTGGCCTAAAATTTTAGGAAATCTGTTCAAATTTCAGGGTTTTTTTTCATAACCATTTTCAAAATCTTTATGAAGCTTACAAAGTATTATATAAAACAATTTAAAAATATATATTTTAAAAGATTTGTTTGAAATGTTTGCAACTTTTAAATTAATTTTGAATCTTTTTAAAACTTCCAAATATCCCTTAAACTTGATCGAATTTTGTTGCACAACTTTGTAATCTTGATCATTAAAAAAATTGGCTTTAAAAGCGTCTAAATTCTTTTCAGAATTTTCCGAAAATAATTTTAAAAATTTTGAAATTTTTGTCAATTTTCTTTTAAGATTTGCCTTCAAAAATAAAAATACCACTTGCTCCATTGATTATTATTGAATATAATATATGATTTAGATAACCTTGCATTTTTTATAATCCTGATGTTTGTACACTTTTTATTTTAAGCGGGAAAAAGTAAAGACAGCTGCAGTCGAGATTCCGATAGTTTCGAGAAATAATCGAAAATAGCGCCAAGCACCTGTTTTTATATTAATTGGATAAAGACTATCATCAAAAACGCTTCACTGAAAATTGCCAATATAATAAAATTGTTCACACTATCAAAATTACATTTTAGAAACAGGATGCAAATTTAAATACCTCGTTTAATACATATTTTAGAATATCAAGTCAGTACGTTTTTAATTAAAACGTGAGAGGCTGTAGAATATTCAGGGTATAAAATTTAATTATTTCTTAATAGTAACTTTGCACATTGTTCATTAAAATTTTATCTCTGAGAGATAAATGTGAACTTCGCTGAAACATTAATAAGATTATAAGCAAGCTTATTCAACCTACCTGATACATAGTTTAATATAGTATCTAATATTTTCCAGGTAATTTAGTTAAGCCAAAAATAATTTTTCTGCGTCGCCAATTGTGTTTCCTCAAAATAGATCGCTTCGCAGGCACATCCTTCTCGCAGGCTGCGCCCGAAGGTTTGAGCGCGCCAAAAGCGCGTGACTGATTATTCTCGCGCTTCGCGCTCGGTCTTTGTATTTCCTCCAGATTTGTGCGCAGGCCTTTTAAATTGAAAGGTCAACAAATCAATATATGTAAGTTGGTCATCGTGAATTCTCTTTGGTTAAAGCTCCTTTGGCTTTAACGAAGACATTCTAATCACGTATCTCGTGCTTCGCATTCGATTTTGTCTCTAATATGAACTTTTCTACACTATGTGCTATTATATCAAATTTGCATGATTACTTTAATATTTTCTACTGATTTTGCACTATTTTTTATTCTCAGCTCCCATGAAAAATGTATCTTTTTAATACATTTATATTAGTACAATTTATAATATGTACTGGTATTTAAACATGCGTATTTACGTTATCTTGTTTTTAAATTTTTTTACAAAATTTAATTAAAGTTGTATCACCTTACCATAAATTTAATTTCTTTATTTTCAATGTTATTTTGTTACGATTTAAACCAAAAATACGAATCCTAGCGTAGAAATGCTCGAAGAAAATCTGTAGATATAATTTAGGCAACCAATTTTATTTGTGAAAATTTTATTGTAAATTGTGTCGTTTTTTCAAAAAGTTATTTTTAAAATTTTGAATGTATTTTTATAAAAAAAATTTCTAAACGAATTTGTGGACCTTTTTTGAATGCACCATTTTTTCTTTTATGTATTTTTGTACCTTGCATTATTTTTCCAAATATTTAACTTTTTTTATTGTCAAAGTTATTTTGCAAGATTAAAATCAAAGTTACGCATTTTATCAAATAATTATTAATGGTAAATTTGCAGATATTTTTTCGGTGAAAAAATTGTGCTTCTTTTTTTCCTTAGCTCGTGTCATTTGTCTAAACATTTGAGTTTTCTATTTTCAATGCTGTTTTTTACGGATAAAGCAAAAATTACGCCTCCTCTCAAAACGTGAATGATAAAAAATTTGTAGATCTTCTTCAGAAGTAAAACTTTTATCCGTATATTTTCTGTCAAATCTCGCGTATTTTGAGCGACTAATGGAATTTTTTAAATTTTCTGTGTCGTCAAAATTTGAATTTTGAATTTTTTTTAAGAATTCAAAAAGTTGTTATGATAATTTTGTAGTCTTCAAAAAGTAACGTTTTTCTTTTGTTGACTTTTTTCATATCGTGCGTTATTAAGCTTCAAATTTTAATTTTTTTTTTTAAATTTCGTAAGTGCTATAACTCTCGTATTTTTTTTATCTAAAAAAGTCAGTAGGAGAAAATGTTTAAATTTTTAATTACTACGAATAACTATACAGAGATTTTTTGAAACTTGAAAAAAGCGGTCTCAAAATTTTTCAATAGGCGCTCACTTTTTGAATTTTTATCCAAAATAGTTAGCTGACAAACTTGAACTTTAGTTTTCAAAAAGATAAGAGCGTACCAAAGGACAATTCTATTAGTGAATTCTTTCTAAAGTTTTCTTGAAAAAAAATAACTATCAATGGACAAACATACAGACAGACAAACAGAAAGACAGAAATATTAAAAAAACCTGTTTTTCGATTGTGACCAAAAAACGGGCGGAGGGGGGTGGGGGTGGGGGTCAAATTTGATAGAAATATAATAACTTCTCTGAAGAGAAGGTAATAATAGCTTTAAGAAGAGTTTTCAGTAGACCATACAATTCGAAAAAATATTGTAAGAACTTATAAAAATAGATTTTTCCGCATTAGGTCCCTTTCTTCGCGGACGGTCATATATTCCAAATAAATTAAATTAATGATAATTAATTTGATTTATTTATTTTTACTATAACATTCAAAAACAGCTCTAACCATGAAAATCTATTGAATAAATACTATACGCAATAATCAGGTAAAATAAATAATATTTTTTACCGAATTTTTCAAGAAATCTGTATTATCATCAGAAGATAACAGAAATTTTTAACATCTTTTCAGACTAGATGGAGTTATGAATATAATATTTTTTAAAGTAAATTTTGTCTGAAAAAAGATCTTCTCCTTCGTTCGGCTGAGAAACGAACCATATAGAATTTCCGATTGCTGGTCGAGTGCTTATCCCTTAAGCTACTAGAGCGATCAAAAGAAGAATCCTTTTTCGGAAACACACGCATTATTTTGCCAGGTATTTCAAGTGAAATTTTCTAAAGAATCTGTACTTTTTTTATTTTCATTTCTTGAGCAGATTAAAAAAAAATCACCCGACTTGCAATCAGAAGTTCTGTCGTTTGATTCCGGGAGAAGCAGAGGTAAAGATATTTTAAAAAAAAATGTAATTAAAATTTTTTTAAATTAAGAGCTTCATCTAGCTTAAAAAAACGTTAAGAATTTCTGTTATTCTCTGATGTTAATATAGATTCCTGGAAGAATAAGACTGGTATCACCCGGAAAAATAATGCGTGTATTTCCGAAAAAGGTTTCTTCTTTCGATCGCTCTAGTAGCTTAAGAAAAATTCACCAGATTGGCAATCGCAAGTTTTGTGTTTCGATTTCCAACGGAACAAAGAAGATGGTTTTTCAGAAAAATTGAAATAAAAAAATTTTATATCATAGCTCCACCTAATCTGAAATGACGTTAAGAATTTCTTTTATTCTCTGTTGATAATACAGATTCCATGAAAAATTTGACTTGAAATACCTGGTAAAATAATGCGTGTATTTTTGAAAAAAGGATTAGTTTTTTATCTCTCTCGTAGCACGTGGGAAAATCACTCGACCGACAGTCGGAAGTTCTGTGGTTCGATTCCCAGTGGAGGGAAGGAGAAGATCTTTTTTCAGAAAAAAATTAATCTTACCGAATTATCAATCCGAATATGTATAATGTATTTGATTAATGTTTATACGTCTATTTAATTTAGGTATGCAACCTGTTATGATAAACTTTCTCAAAATCCGACGTAAAATGTATTTCAGTAATTTTCAATCAATACTTAAAATATTTAGTAAAATATAAAATGAAGATTATTTTAATGTTCCAATTAAAATAATATTTTGATGTAAATTTTGAATAATTATTAGCTAGTTGATTTTTTTCACAAAATTAAATTACATATATCTTAAATACAATTTTTTTTTAAAATTAAGAAACATAAATTCAATATTTTCTTCAAGGCTTTGTAATTGAATATGGGCTATTATTTTTATGATAAAAATTTATTTTTCTATAAAATGCCTCGATTGCGATTATACACTGTTTTGAAATTTGTCGGTGATGTTGTTAAATGAGTATCTGAATTTGACACGCTGGGGCTTACATGCACGCAGAACTTGAATGCTACCCGAATTGCACAAGCGCAGGGAAGAAGCCATTCTACAGGGGTATTTTTAAACTTCGAGGTTTTAGAATTGCAATCGGTTCGGATATTTGGTCAAGTGCGTATATCTTCGGATTAATTTTATCATTTTTTCATGATTGCCTTCGAAACTTCAAATGGATACAAGTGTTTAATTAAAAATGAAATGACACATGTGGACTGAGAAGTAAACGTAAATTTTTTTCTGTGCCAATAACATTATGGAATGGTTGCTAACTGAAAAGTACTATAAAATAATGATATTTGCCGCTATCAGTGGATAAAGAATTAGAGAACGATATTTAAATAATGTTTATTGAAATACACCAGCTGAAATGCACCAATTCCATTTGCATGTCCTGATGGGTATTTCGTGTACGATCGATCTGCGAAAAAACAATGGAAATAAGTTATTACATTCAGAAATAATGTGTTATTTATTAACATTATTTATAGTTAATTATTGTTTAAATTAATACTCCCGACACTGTCAAAAATAAACATACAAAACGACAAAGTATTTCTTTGGTAAAGAATAATCAATCGGAAGTATAATAAACACGCCGGGCTGTTTGTAATTATTTCGAGGTTATGTTGTGATTCACTTTTTTATCCTAGTTGCTGTGAGTAAATGTAATTAATATAAATTATAAGTTTTCTCAAGTTACATTTTATTCACTTTATTCAAAACACATCCTGTCTATTCGTGACATACCTTTTTATGGTGCAAATATGTGTTAAACACAATTCATTCTTCGGCCACTGATAGGGGCGAATATCATAATGTTACGATTTTATAGTATCTGTCACTTAGCAACAATTCCATAATGTTATTGGCACAGAAAAAATTTACTTTTTACTTCTCAGTCCACATGTCTCATATCTTTTTCAATTAAACACTTTTATTATTTGTAATTAATGCATAACATAACCTTTTCTTTGACACTTGCATCTATTTGAAGTTTCGAACCGCGAAATTTTAAATAACCCTGTAGAACGGCTTCTTGCCTGCTGTTGTGCAATTCGGATAGCATTCAAGTTCTCCGTGCATGTACGCCCCAATGTGTCCGCCCCAATGTGTCAAAATTACAAAAAAAGATAGTAAAAATGATGAGTTAAAAAATATATTTTTTGTTTGATTAGTGATTATTTATTTTAAGGTTTTAATTGAATATTAGCTATAAGTTGTATGATGAAAGTTGTTGTTTTAAATTTAAAATACGTCTATTGCAATCATATAATTTTTTTAAATTTGTGTGATTTTGCTAAATAATTATTAACGGATTCTATTAAAACATAAATTGCTTGGAATTTGTGTAAAACGTTATTAATAAATTAAAATTTCAGAAATGGAAGTAAAAATTAAAAAATAGCTATTTGTAATACAAGGACCCTAAGTGTCACTCAGGATCGAGTGTCACGCAAGATTTTTTTTCACAACAATCGATCATAATTGCAAATAGGTTGCGGAGCGTCTTACTTAAAAAACAATTAGGCAATCCAATTAATTTTAATCCAATCCACTCAAATTTAATCTAGTCATTTTAATCCGATTCATTCTAATTCTATACATTCAATTCCATTCCAATCCTATCATTTACAACCCCATCCAATTCAACCGTTACCAATCCTTTTCATTCCTGTCGGCTCAAATCCAAATCAATTCACTCCAAAACAATCCAATTAATTCCAAACCACTAAAGTCCACTCCAATTTATCTCAATCTATTCTAATCCATTTCAACCTAAAACATTACTATCCAATCCACTTAAATCCAATCCTATTGATTCCAATCCATGTGAATTCAATCCACTCAAATCCGATTGATTCCAATCCATTCCAATCCAATTCATTGCACTGCAATCAAATTCATTCCAATCAAAGTCATTGCGATTCAATCCAATATAACTCATTCGAATCAAATTCATTCCAATACATTCCAACTCATTCTAATTCTTCCCGATCCACACAAATCCAATCCAATCGCTTCCAATCTATTCCGATAAAATTCAATCTACTCTAATTTATTTCAATCTAGTTTATTCCAATCCAATATAATTAATTCCATTTCTATCTATTGCATCCAACGCTAATCCAATCCAATTTGTTTGAATCGAATCCAATTTATTCCAATCCCATCAATTCCATTCCACACCAATCTCATTTATCCCAATAATATTCAAGCTAATTCATTTCCATCCAATATAATACAACTGTTTCCAATTTAATCCTATTTAATCAAATCCATTCCAGTACAATCCAATTCAATACCCTTTATTTCAATTCACACAATTCCACCCCAACTCATTCTAATCGAATCAAATACAATCCAAACCAATTCATTCTATTCCAATTAAATTCATTCCAAGCCAATGCAACACAACTCATTCCAATCCATTGCAAGCTAATCAATTCCAATCCCGACCCATTCATCTCAATCCCCTCTATTCCATTCCAATCCAACTCATTCCAGTATAATCCAATCAAATCCACTCCGATCTACTCCATTTTCATCCAATCCAATCGAATTCAGTCCAATTTAGTCCATTTGAATCCATTTCAATTCTATTAATTCCAAATCATTCAAATCTAATCCATTAAAATTTATCGCAATCCACTCTAATCCTATTTATTCCAATGAATTTCATTTCAAGCCATTCAAATCCAATACACTACAACACAATTCACTACAACTTAATCCAATCCATTCCAATCCAATTAATTGTTATTCTCTTCAATACAACTCATTTCAATCAATTTCAATTAAATCCATTCCAATCATAATCCAGTATAATACTGTTCATTCCAATGCATTCCATTCCAATCCATTCCAATATTTTCTAATTTATTCGAATCCTATCTATTCCATTTCAATCCACTCAAATATAATCGAATGAATTCCAATCCAATTCATTTCAATCCTATCCATTCCATTACACTCCAATCCAACTCATTCTAATCCACTTTAATCCATATTATTTCAACTTAATCCATTACAACTCATTCCAGTTGAATTCTAATCCAATATATTCCAAAAAACTCAAATTCATTGAAGTTAAATGCACTGTAATCCAATCCACAACAATACATCCCTACTCATTCCAATGCAATCTACTCCAATCCAAACCAAATCATTCGATTCCACTTAAATCGAATCTAATCCAATCCACTCCAATTCATTTCAAAACAATCCACCACAATCTAATCCAATAAAACTCATTCAAATCCATTTAAATACAATCCATTACATTCACTCAACCGATCCCATCACTTCCCATCCCAGTCCAGTCCAATCCAATTCAATCCACTCCCATCCATTCCAATCAAATTAATTTTAATTTAATAAAATTCATTCAAATCTACTCCATTCAAATCCACTCCAATTCAATTCAATTCAATTCATTCGAATACAATACATTCCAATATATTCCAATCCATCCACTACAATCTAGTCCAATACAACTCATTCAAATCCACTTAAATACAATCCATTACAACCCACTCCGATTCATCTCAATTCCCTCTAACCCATCCCATCACATCCCATTCTAGCCCAGTCCAATTCAATCCAATTCATTCCAATGCGATAAAATTCATTCAAATCTACTCCACTACAATCCACTCCACTCCAATTCAATTCAATTCATTCGAATCCAATACATTCTAATCTATTCCAATCCATTCCATATTATTCTAATCCAATTAATTTCAATCCACTACAGTCTAATCCAATACAATTCATTCCAATCCATTTCAATACCATTTATTCAAATTCACTCCAATTCATCTCAATCTACACTACTTCATCCCAGCCCAATTCATTACAATCCAATGCACTTAAATCCAATCCAATCGAGCTAATTTCAATCCAATAAAATTAATTCAAATCTACTCGACTCTAATCCAATCCATTCCAATTCAATCCAATTCATTCCAATACAATACACTCCAATCAACTCTAATAAATTTCAATCTGCTCGAAACCATTACAATTTCATCCAATATAACTAATTTTAATAATGCACTCTTATCCATTCTAATCCTATCCATTCTATTCTAAACAACTCCAATCCATTCCAATCTAATCCATTCAAATACACTCCAATTCACTTCATACTATTCCAGTTCAATTCCATCCAGTTCTCTCCACTCTACTCCAACCCATTCCAATTCAATTCAAATCAGTTCAGTTCAATTCTCGAGATGGAGAACGATTCACACATTTCTTATCGCACCAGTTTGCGCAAGTGTACGTCCATATGTCAAAGTTAGAGTCACTGCACTCATGGTATCATAAAGTGCAGATATAAATGTCCATCAATCCATCAGATCACAGTTTCAGTTATTTTATAGTACACTCTACCCTAAGTAAAAATTTTACAGCCTATTCTAAAAAATCCTATTTTAGGGAATCGTTTGCAGTACCGTTTCACAAATTTGCAGAATTTTTTTATCAAGCCCTTCTCGTATAATATTATAATACAAGTTTGCTGTCTTTTTGGCATATTTGTGTTAAAAGGTATAGAATTCACCCTTCCTAAAACATAGTTTTACCAAGTATTTTCAGTGTCCTGCGTAATTTTCTGCATCACCAATTATGTTTCATCAATACAGATGAAAAACAGCTTAGAGAAGGGTTTTCATCGTAGAGCGTACAAATCGAAAAAATGTTTCCGTTCGGGACTGAGGGCTTTTCCTTTTACTCTTATGCTTCCCATACTTGCGGTTAATCTTTCGGTCGGCCGGGCAAACTTTTTTTTTGTCCGTGTGCTGCCAAAGGAGTTATAGGTTATAGTTTTACGGTGAGCAATAATTTTGGGAAAGCCGCGAGTCAGGGTGTTTGGTGGCTAGCATGGCCTTCGTATTCGGACCATTAGTCTAGTACAGCAATTCGTCAAATCGGGAGAAATGTAGTATCAATAACGTTCCACAGCTGCTGCCATCCGAGCATGCTTTCCCTAAAGCGCAAATTGCGCGCACTGTTTTCAACCTGAACACGAAAATCGATTCCTTTGTGCCATTTAATCGCTCATCGAATTCAAAAAAGAGTTTCAGCAAATGACAATGATGCATTTTTTCATTGTGTGCCATCAGTCGCTAATGGACCCTTTTGAGTCTAAATAAAAAATCGAGATTGAAAAATATTTACATTTTACTCAACAGGGTAAAAATAATACTGAAAAATTTTGAGGACTTTTCCCACCCCTGCCTTTCTTTGTTACAGATCATTTCATTTGATAAGCGCTTAAGGTGTTTCCTAGTGCTTCATTTTCAGTCATTGTATCACAAATAACAATTTTTCTCCTACAATTAACAATTATTTTATGTCATGTTTTAACCACATAATCTAAAGAGCTAAAGACAATCCCTTGCAGAGGGTTTTTTAGGAAAATGGTCTTGTCATTTTTTTTATAATTTAAAATATGATGCATATAATGCGCCTGGGAAGCAGCAAACCGCTATCGTGAGTGTACACATGGCGAAACGAATATCGGGGCCATCAGTTCACCATGGGTACTCTCACGGTGGCGGTCTGCTCCTTTCCAGACGCATAACATGCATCCTTGAAAAAAACTACAATAACATTTTTTGAAAAACTCCTCTTTAAAGGATTGCATTCAGTCCTTTAGATTATGTGGTTAAAATACGACATAAAACATTTCATAATTTTAGTATAATTGTAGTCTAAAATGCTCTCAAAATAGGGGAAACAGGATGATTTTTCACGAAAATGGGGAATAAAGTATTTCAAATCAAATTAACGTATGTCTAAAATATTACATTTAATATCAAACGCTTCAGATTTAAAGTCAATATATATCAAATTCTCGATAAAATAGTTTAATTTTTAAAACGAAAAGGATTAGTTTTCAACCAACAGAGATGAATTTTCAACGAATAAGTTCACTGTTGAGTTTTTAGTTCGAATAGATCCATTTTCAACTAAGAAAAATTATTCCTAAACCAAATAATTAAATTTTAAGCCAAGAAAAATATTACTTTTCAATAAAGCAGTTGTATTTACAAAAACATAGTTTAACTTTAAACAAATGAGACGAACTTTTCACTTGATTTTTAAAATTTTTACCTTCAAAAACAGATTCGCAACATGCCAATAGTGTACCAAAAAGAATGAATTATGAATCCAAAAGTTGAATTTTTTAAAAGAAATAGTTGAATATTCAACCAAGAAAGGGTGTTAAGTCAAGAGGGAAAGAATTTTTTTTAAAATTATGGAAGTTAAAGAGGCGAATACTCTAGAAGACAGTTGAATTTTCGAACCAAAAATATTTAAAAAAAAAGGGATTAAATTTTCAACCAAGGAAATAAATATTAAAATAATAAAGACCAGGGAATGTTTATTATCAATTTTAGATGTTAATTTTGTTTGTCTACTGGTCTATATCAATATTATTAAAATATTGATTAATCTTAAGATAGTGAAAAAAATGTCTCGATCTGC
>JAAAKG020144760.1:0-11047 GCA_010014905.2 Druon quercuslanigerum
ATGAAAAATCCAACTCTCTAACCAAAAGTGTCTTCGACACGTTGGACTGTAACCATCTTAAGCCTGTGACAACATTTATAATAGTAAAAAATAATAGTAAAGAAGGTGGAAGAGTCTACACCATCGTGTGATTTCGGTTACATGCAATGTGCAGGCACGATGCACTGAACATCGTGAACATTTAGGAGTCAGTAGGGTATTGGGAGCAGCTCAGAAGGCGGTTTTATTGAACACCTGTCCCATTGTAAGAAACTTTCTTGACTATCAGGAAACAAGCGACTAAAAACCTGTGGAGTGGCAGATGGCAGCTCTAAGAAAGCATCCAGAGGTGACTGTTGTCACTTCCAACGCTCACGGCCGCTCGTAATTTTATACCTGCAACATCGTCGCAGGAGGTTTCAAGCATCGTATTAAATTAACTTACAACATCCTAATCTCGTCAGTCGCTTGCCTTAGTCCGTGGCTATGATGTATATAACCGGGTTCACCCGAGTAAAAGTTTTAAAGTGTATTGTTCACCCATAAACCCTCAAATAGACAAACGGAAATTTTTTTAAACTTAAAAAAAATTGTTTTGACATAAAACCATTGGAAAATAATAACGCAAACAAAACTAATAGATGATTTTTCAAGAAAAAAAAAATTTTACAAATTCTTCGAACAATTTGTTTAAAAGTTCAAGATAAAGCCTACGTGCATCGCCTTTTTTATGGACTCAATCGATGAAGTAGTATAAATAAACAATTACATCATGGCATAGAATTTATATTCATACATAACTTTGGTGGAACAAAAAAATGCCCAATACATGGACGTTCCGTTGTTGCTTTTTCCGTATATCACATATTTAAACAAATTTTTTTAACAATTTAACAATAAATAGTTTTTTCACCACAATATGCAGTGGAATTTTAGAACATTTTGAAGCCAATAAAACGTTCTTTCAATAAAAGTCGAACTTGCATGGAGAGCCCGTAAAATTAGTAGAGTATCGAACAAAAAAGGTCATGAAAATGTCTCGTTCTAGTTTTCATTTTTATTTGTCAAACTATAGTGTGAATTTCTTTCGATGCACCCGTCGCCAGACGGGCTATTAAGATCAAGATTATTAAGAACATATTTTTTGGAGCCAAGTGTTCCACTGGGATTTGCTATGACCTATAAAGGTTGATATATATATATATATATATATATATATATATATATATATATATATATATATTTAATAGCGTAATTAGCGTAATGGCGTAATAAGGCCTGCAAAATACTGACTCTTTTTTTTAATCCACTATAAAGTTCTGCAACTTTAATTAAACCGCTATTTAATATCTGATCTATCAAAATCTAATTAGAACCTTGAATAATTTTGTATAATTACGTATAAATCCCACAACATAATATTGATCCTATCATAGAATTACAAGTTCTTTGCACTTTCAATACTATTTAATTTTCTTTTTGTATACATAACAACATAAATTTCCATAAATTGGCATAAAAAACAAACACTGATTTAGAAAACATTTTTATTAAAAATATCTAGTCTTGAAACTTCAAATTACAAAGTATGAAATAAAGATGGACGAGGATTGAAAAATCTTGTTAGGGATATAAATTTGAAGCATACTTTCGATGTGAAACAAGCTTTCGAAAAAAATTGGTGTGTGTAAAAAACGATAAAGCTTTTCCCGAAGTTAAAATGCGGCTTTGTACGAAACCCAAAATTTCTTAAGATATTCTTACGATAAAGTTCAGTTCACGTACTTGACCGAAGGTCTATAGGTACGTCTAGATTTTGTTCCCCTACAGCCTCCTTCCAAAGTGAAATAGTCTGTTAACGTATGCCAGAGACTATGTTCAAGTTTTATTCCTGGAAAATGTGTCCCATAAATAATAATTCTTACCATCGTACAATATTCTGGTCTCGTATCATTATTATGGGTCTAATTCGTGCAAGTCGTCTCTTTAAAAGTTGTTCTTGCTCTCGTATGAGTCGCTAATTTTTCTTTTAATGAACTGTTCATTAACAACTATTACGTATCACGCAATGAATATTAAGATAAAATCCTTAAATTACTCGCTCTAGATGATAACAAACTTGTCGTTCAGGGTACGATAAAGTATGTTCGGCTTGTTGTTAATTTGGATTTTTACATTCTCATAATTTATGATGGAAAGTATCAGATTTTTGTGAATTTAGATCTATCCAGTTTTCGTCTATTCTCGACGTTTTAAGACCCACTAAATCAGAAAAACAGTTTGGATGAACATGTCTGGCAGTGTAAAGGTGTGCAGTCTGACAACGCGATAACTTTCAAAGACATTTTTTAATCTAAATTTTCTTTAGTACACTTTTTATGGTCTAAAAACATAGGTAAAGTTCGTTATCCAGCTTTCTACCGCCAATATTTATGGTTTAGTCATGAAAAATAATAATGGGAAAATTAAAAAATCAACTTTCTCATGAAACCACACGAGATGCGATAAATAATCCCGAAACAAAAAGAGCCTGAAAGAGGGTTCTGAAGAGATTAAAAAATTTTACCACGTTAAATGGCGAGTGTTAAACATTGAATTATTTAAATTGGAAACGATGAATGCAATTGTAAATTATTATTCAAGCGATTTTAAAGTTACTTAAACTTTACTTACTTTATTTTTACTTTTTTATTATGCAAATGTAAATACATGTGATTTAAATATAATTGCAAATGATTGAAACGTGATTACAAGAATCTTTATATATTAGTGCAGTAATTTAATATTTACTAATATGTGCATTCTCTCTTAAATTACTTTCGTATTTGCGAGTATGTCACTGAATTAAATCAGTAACAATTTTCCCTTAATATTCAGCTTATTTTACTAATCATTTACTGATTCTGACTGTTTATTCAGTATGAAATATTGATTATTATTCTTTAATATTGTTTAAAAACATGCAATTACGGAAGAAGAGCATTCAAGTAAAGGGTATTTAAGTTTATAAGAAAGTAAACTCAGATCAATCATTATCATAAAGTGTATAGCTTTCAATTCTAAACTTTACTTAACAGCGAAAAATACCAGCCGGAAGAATCTCTTCTAAAGGAACTTTAACGGGGGAAAAAGACCATCATTATAGGTCTTGGAAAGCCTCTTCTGGTTTTTGCTAGTTATGGTTAATCCTCCCTACATTGAAATGTGAGTCTCTCGGTTTTACGAGTTTATAATATATCTATCTAGACTCCCCCCAGTCACGTTCGCGGATAACGAAACAGGGTTACTTAATTCAGCGCTGAAATAATTTTCCCTGGCCAAAAAACTCCTCCGAGACATGACCCTCTTTCCAGAATTTGCCATTTTTTATTCTCCCTTTTACTGGACAATAAAAGCTTGTGCAACAAGTGCAGCAAATTAAACTAGCCGTGCAGGATAAAGTATATTCTGGACCTTATCGAAATCATCGACGAAGAAGATAATCCTTCTTTACAGCATCCAATCCACTCTTATGTGTATTTATATGGTTAAAGTTTATTACAGTGTAATTAAGGTGAAACATTTTACATCCCAAAAGATAGTAAATTTAATTGCATATACTTTTTTGGAAGAAGGATATCAGCAATTAGTGATGACAATTTATTTATAGTAGAAAGTTATATTTATATAATCATTAAATAATTAATTTTGTACTTCGGTCTTTTGACCTGGAAATCTTTTATGTCAAGAAGAAAATTTCGAAGTTTTCACTATTACTTCCTAATACGATTATTATTTTCTATCTATCTTCTATATAATTATCTAACTTCCTTGGATAAAATTCAATAGCATCTCAACATATCGAAAATGCTTCCCATGCAATTTCAGTCTCAATTTAAATTTACAATTATTTTTAATGAATAAATTAATATTTACTTAAACATTTAAAATATTGGAATAACAAGTGGAAAAACTTCTGAATGAATTTAGCCTCTCGTTATTTGATATCCAAGGTGTATCAAGATGTGTCACAAGAGTTTGTTATGCCTACAGAAGCATTTATTGCTGACGAAGAATATGTTTATCAGGACTAATTTTTTTCTTAAGGCACTGCTTATATTATTTTGAATCATTAAACTGAATATGCGTTTTTTATAGGGAAAGTTAAGTAATAAGTTAAAAAAATAATGTAACTGGATTTATTCGGCTCTTACGTAAATAGTGATAGTTTGAGTCCACTGCAGTATAATAGCATTCTCCGTTATACAGGTGTATCATTAGAGCTTGGTTATTTGAGTTTAGTAAAATAATTTTTTTCCGGTGAGGTGTGGAAGCAGTTGTGTTCTTGAGTGTTACTGAATAAGCATTGTCGAGTATGTATACTTGGCGGTCTCTGTGTTTATAGCGTGTATAGCTATATGCCACGATACGATAGGATGGGACCATCAGCTGCTCGGAATGCTCTATCTACACTATATAAGAAACTGGAACAGGGCCGTCTCAAGAAACCAGTATCTCAAAATTTAACCCTTGATTTTCTTCTCTAAGAAGAAAAACTAAGTCAATATCCCATTCATATACTCGTGTTATTATCAAGCCAAATATACTTTCTTATATCGAAGGTGTTAACAACTTCACAAAAGAAAGTCTTACCTATGTTACAACTTTCAATAAGCCTAGTTTTTGCTTGCAACAAAACTCATATCTTAAAAAAAACTTTTTCATTTATTTAACTATATCTAATTAAAAAAATTTTAAATATAGAGTATCAAAATTTGGGGAAAACGAGATTTTTGCTGCCCATCAAAGAAAAAACTGCGATTTTAATTTAGCATACAAAAGCTTCACTTGCTGGGGCAACTTCTTGCAATTTTATTTTGTTTAACAACTGAATTTGATTCCTCCTTAAATAAAAAATGCTGCGCATCAATTTTCAGTCAAATATCCTTGCCATGACTTTTTCCAGTAAGTCTGTGATCGTTTTTTGAGTTGACAATGAAACTTTTTCATTATACATATCGTGTATTATATTTTCATTATACTATGGGGGACTACAAAATATTTAAAAAATAAATAAAAAGGAGGAAGTGTGAAAAGAGTAGTAGGTACGCCTAAAAATTCATCTAGCAGTATACGTTGTGGACAAGAACGGAATACGAACCACACGAACACGGCGGAATGCCGCGGGCGGTTCAACGCCCTGGAAGCGTCTCCGTCGGATGCATAGTAGTACATTTCATCGGTCGACCACCGTCGACGATACTCGTGCTGATCTAACAAATTACATTTTCATGATCCACACACCATTTTTAAATTCATTAAATTAAACTTTAACTATCAATTCTTTGTTCTGCCAATCAAAACTTTTTATCTAAGGCTTCTTCAATAAATTATTTTATTGCATATATATGTACGAAAATAGGCACAAGAGATATACGAGATATTTTAATTTCCAGTTGAAGAGATATCTATTTAGGGAAAAAGGTTTTATAGACAAAAACTTATCAACATATTGTTTTTACGTCTGAGAACTTGATTGCAGAAGGAGAAAAAAATCAGCTTATCTCAGGCATTTTATTAATCGCTGCCATATCAGAAACAAGTTCTTCTTTAAAATGAATCAGGTGATTGCAGTATAATAGATTGATTAAGAAAGAAATTGAATGGTCGATGGAAATTTGTTGGCAAACAAAAATCAACAATAATATTTTCTTATTATAAGATAACACAAAATGCCCAAGTATCAAACTGACCTAGAAAATCGCATCAAAGCGTTGCACAATGGGTATTTTTCATTTGTTACATAATGTAATTGTCAGCTGTTTGTAACGTGTTGATACTCTCGATTTTTTCGTGAAATTAAAGGTACAGGGTTTCATAAATGAGTGTCAGTTTTTTTGTGACTGATAACTGTAAGGTTAATAGTAATTTTTTGTATTTTCTAAGGGGGTTTATCTGAATTTTGGATGTAAAAAATATTACAGACTTTAAAGAAGTTTAAAAGACTTCGCGATAATTGATTGATTTCAAGTAATTTCTATAAGAATCAACTGTGATTTAAATAGTATTTGAGAGATGTTATATGGGATTACAAGATGTATAAAATAATTCCGAAAGATAAGCAACAATTTCCAGAGATTTTCGACACACAGAAAAAAATTCTGCTACAATTACAGGCTTTATAGTTAAAAGAGGTACATTTACTAAACTTTTCTGTCCAGTTGAAATTTTCAAACTGTAAACACGAATGAAAAAGTATGTTGCAAGGTGTTGGACTCACCTGATCCTTAACGGTAGAAGAGATATATTTACTTAATTTTTGTAAACTCTCCCAGGTAACGAGGCCCTCGTCCCAAATACAACGTTTTCCCCAACCCCCATGGAAATATTCATGACTGAAAGACGAAGTGTGATCCATAATAATACAAATCTTGAATCTCATAATATTTTTATTGGAAATCTTTACCTAATGAAACCGTAATAAAAACTCGCATTTTTAAATTGTACAGCGAATATGATCCATTGGGGTCGTAAAAAGTTCGATTTCCGATTATTATTGATCGACCCCCCCCCCCCTCAATTTGTTCGTTTTCCGGAAATAGAAATTCCCTTTAATATGCACTTGTTAATAACTAAGGTTAGTCGCCTTTTAAGGAATTTTTAAGGAATAATTATGAACTTTTATTTTGAGCCCCCCCCCCAGACTTTTCTCGAATTTCTTAACTACTTCGTAGTTTCTTGTAACTGCGTCGCAATTTGTCACTGGGTCACATTTTCTTGCCGTCTCGCGCTACCCTACTCTCTCGGCCTCTCTTTATAAACTTTATACGTATATCTCTTTTAGGCCCTCGCTCATTCTTTCTGAAATGCTAATGGAACCTCGGCTCGACAGGGTTGTGCCCTGCACTCGGGGTTAGAATTTCGTCAGCCTTCGATTCTTATCAACTTCTGAGCGTTGTTAGTCGAAAACCCAAGATCGCAAACGCGATGCTAGACTCCTTTCTTTCTTTGTGTGGGTGCTTCTGTTCTTACTGATCTTCTGTTCACGAGGTTTTCACAAACCTTTCTTTCCTTAGCTCAGAGTCAATCGGCTAGCCTGCGAGCTAACCTCGAGGACCACCTCCAGAATTCTCTCTCTTTTTTGGTAGATTCCCTCTCCCCTCTCTATATATATTAAAAATTATACATGTGGAATAATGTTCTGAGAAACTTTTAATTATTTTCCTTTTTATGTGAGTCTGACAAATTTGAGAACCCTCCTTTTTTTAAATACTTGAATTTTTATCTTTGTGACCTATTAATTAACAGCCTTGAATTGTGTTCTGTGACCTTACTGGGTATATTACCATCAAAGTGATTTAATTGTAAATCATTCAAAAAAGATAATATCACTGTTTTGAAATGCTTTCTTGAATTCATTCGCCTCTACCAGGGTTTTCAGTTAACAACGGGTTGAACAGTGCAATATAACAGTTTTATGTAAAATCAATGCTAAAGATGGTATTTTGTCGAATTTTTTTCAAAACTATTTATTTATATTTGATAAATTACAAGTTTCCAAGTACAGTGAACCCTAGAGTGAGTGCCGGTTTAGGGGCTGACTTTGGACCTAACTCTCGAGACAAAGGTCCACTCCGAATGTAAATAGTGAAGTGTGAGTGAGCACCGCGCACCCCTCCCCCCCAAAACTTCTAGCACTTAACCCAGCTACGCCGCGTCAATTTTCGGAAGAACAAACTTTTGGGGCCCTATCTCTCAAGTTCAATATATTTTAAAGCTAATTTTACAATTATTTAAACAATTTTTATTTGTTTAAACATTTGCCCTGTAAATTGTAGGAAGATATTTTTTCTGAAATTAATGACGCAATAAATTTAGCAACTTTGTAAAGTATTATTTTGTTGTTGAGGATACTGGGCAATTTATTAAACAATTTTTATTTACTTAAACAAGTTTCTTGTCTGCAAGTCGTGAAGAGTTATTTCTAAAATTAATGTCGCAAAATTTTTATTGTTTAAAAACTTTTGATATACGTTCTGAAATAAGAAAATACCGAATATTTAGCGAGATGGTGTAAGAAATTAAAAAAAATCTCTACCTTTCCTATGAAAAGGGGAAAGTGGATGATTATTGTTTTAATAACTGCATAATTTTTTCCATAATAAATATCACTCTAAACAGTAATTAACTGCCTCATTAATTCGAGAAAATAGAAACTTCTCATGACTTACAGGGGAAAAATACTATATATTTTAAAAGACTAAAATTGTTTAATTAATTATAAACTGAGTTTCACACCAGTTATCGGTTTTAAAAATTAGTAACTTATCAAGATTTAAAGACATCCGTTAATTCTGTGATTATTCCCATTATATAATAACATTTCAAGACTTACAGGGGAAATATTGTTTTATCAAATTAAAATTGTTTAAGTCATTACCAAATGTCTTAACAAGTAATAATATCATTCAAATTCATTAACTATATAATTTATCCCGAAAAATAATAAATGTTTGCAATATACAGGCGTACCAAACTTGGCATGAATTTGGCATAAAACGTCTGTTTTGCGTTTTTAGGTCACTTGTAGCGCACAATACAAGAGGTTTTTTATGGTCAAGATTAAAAAATTCCTTAATAAGTTACTAAACTTTAACTTACAAAAATTGAGAAATTTGGTTTTATTTTTAGGAATACCGCACATGAAAAAATTAATATAAAGTACTTTTTTTCCTATTTTTTGGAAGTCGAGTTTTCCCTTTCAAAACTCCGAAGGATATCTTTTTCTGAAAAATGAACTTTCAAAAGAGGACGGTCAATCACCAAAAATTGAAACCAAAGCCACCCTAATGATCCATTACAAAATTTTCCATTCTTCTGCAAGTCAATTTTTTCAAGCGTTTTTAAACATAAAATAAAGATGCTGGTTTACGGTACTATATATGCATCATTGTTATACTAAGTGCAATATTATATTAAAGTTTTAACAATAGATTTCTTAATAGGAACAATATAATTTTTTTCGTTTCAAATCCTAGATTATTCTTTAACCAGTCAGAAATAAAAGGGCCTTTTTATATACGACCGAATGGCTCAATAATGTGATCTTAATTAATGGACGAATTAAAATATTTTAGGAAAGTGTAATTTTTAAATTTAATGTTTTAAACTATCCAAATTTTTCCCTGTAAGTAGTAACGTAGTTTCTGTTCAGCCTTGCAAACCCCCTTCCTTTATTAAATTCTGGCTACGCCATAACAGCGGGTGCATCCATTTCCTGAATATCAGACCTGTTAGCATTTTTAATGAATCTTGGTAAATCTTTAGTGTTAGGCGAGTAAAGTTAATGGTTAGAATGGTTTTATTTTAATTTTAAAAATTCAGGGAGTTGCAGAATTTTGAATTTTGAGACTGGATTTTTTTCAGACCATTTCCCTGACCGCGAATTGAATTTAAATGATTTTTGCAGCTCTAGAGTATAATTAATAAGTGTTTTCTATGCAATTCAAAAAACAAAACCAAATATAAAAAGGGGCTTAAAAAATAAACTAATTTTTTATTAAATTTTTGGCTCAAAAGCATATTTTTTATCATTACATTCTCGTGGATGTCGTGGATTTCTTTCAATCTCCACGTTTCGAGACCCTCTGAGTCCGAAAAAAACTGTTTCACGATAGTCTCTGTCTTTCGTTGTTAACGTCGAGCTTGTTGTCGTCGCTGTCGTCTGTATATTGAATAACTTTTAAAATACTAGGTTAGTTAGAGAATTTTGAATATTTTGATGGCCATTTGTTCAAAATTTAAATATTCTACGTACGGCTATTCGTAGTAAGTACTAGAAAAATCAAACAACGTATGCTTACGAATATTTTCGATAAAAAGGAAATGATTGGAGTTATAGCATTTTAAAAATTAAAAAAAAAACGAAAATAAAATTTTTTAGGCCAAACAACAAACGATATGAAAAAAGTCAAGTGAAGAAAAACGCTGTTTTTTCTTGCAAAATTGAAATTTAGATTGCACAAAAAATAATGAAAAGTCAAAAATTCTCTTTTTCAGTGAAACTATGCAATAAAAGATATAAAGACATAAAGTTTTAAAAACAACAATTGCATTCTAAAAGTTATTTAAAACTCTCTTTTTTGATTTTGCCCCTAACTGTGCCTGTCGTTGAGTGTAGATAGTGAGACCATCACACCTCACTAACAAAATTTATATCTGTTTGAAAAGGCCTATATACTGTAAGCTATATCTGCCAAAATCATTACAATTCAATCCTGTAACTCTCTGAATTTTGAAAATGTTGAAAACACATTTGAACCATAAACTTCACTCTCCCAAAACTGAAGTTTCACAGTGTTTCAGCAACATCGCTGGACACCCTACTAATCTAATGTTCAGGAAAAGGATTGGCCCAGGAGTTATACGTAAATTTAATTTTGTTAGAGATTTCGTGGAATAGTGCACACCCGATTTCAATAAAAATAACTTTTTTGACTTAATAACAGGAAACTAAATAAAATGACGAATGTCAACTGAATAAAAGATGAGTCAAAGAACCAACAAATGGTAAATCGGCTAATTGAAATGAGCAATAGCAACACTGTGGAGGAAATCCGCGATGAAGGAAGAGGTCGATAAAAAAACTTAATGGCTCTTCAAAGAAATAACGTAATGTGGGACTGAACAAACGGGAAACAATGTCAAGTGCGTAAGCCACTAAGCACGAGCGGCGAATGATACGACTGCATTAATTCTGCGGTACGCTTGTTGCATTCAACGTCAGACGTACGAGTATATCGATTGCATTGATACTAATGTCGGTGGCCAATCTTCTTGGCCTCTCAATGAGATTGCAAATCATGTCAAACTTTAACAAGCTTAATGAATCTTCATTCTTTATCAAACACAAATAAAATCATTCCACGCAAGTATTTTTCCAAGTTTTTATGTGCATTTCGCTTGACCAAATATTGACTCTACCTGTTTTCAAAATAGCTTCAACTACAACTATAATTTTTGTAGAAATTGTTGATGTAAGTTGTTGGCTTTAGGGTCAGGAGAATTGAAACTAATTAAGTTGTTTCAA
>JAAAKG020144761.1:0-11047 GCA_010014905.2 Druon quercuslanigerum
TGATTAAATTTTGATTCATAACATTTTTTCATAGAGTGCCTATTTTTCGAGATATTTGAAAGTTTCAAGTTAAAAAAGTAAAATATATATATATATATATATATATATATATATATCGGTTCGGTTTTGATTCCTCAAGAATCAAAGTGAAGGGCCTATGACAAAGCCACCGAACGCGTCGTCGGGTTGCGGATAGAGGGTCCCTGTATCAAGGGTTTCTGCTGAATATGGTTACAAAAAATTGATAGGCAGTCGCGGACAATTGTCCAAGGGTGGTCCTGAAGGAATTAACCCCAATCGGAGGTGTGAAAACCGTGCCGAAAGGCGAATGGCACCTAGGTGAGGTGTCTAGAACGGTGACGCTGAGATACCAGGCGACCTCTCAGAGTACGCAGCCTTATCCTTGTATGCAAGGCTCTACAAGGATGGACGAACCCTTTTCCCTAACTTCTCGTGGGAACAACAGTGATAACACCAAACATATTTATAATAAGTGCGGTTCAAAAAAATCGAACGCGCAGGGCTCCCGACAATGGGACGGCCCAAAATGCCGACCACTCTAGAGCTGGGGAAGCCAATGAAGATGGAGCCAATACGATAGATCGGCGGAATCTTGGGGCTTTTAGATGGATGGAGCGAAAAAATCACGACTTCCTAGAATGCTACGATGCGAGTGTAACCCCTGAACGAGAGAATTACGTGGCACGACTTCATGCTCTGTGGTGCGAGAAACACCCAGAGCTATCGCACTTTTCGCGTCAACCTCTGCGAAACCATGCCGAAGTACTCCAAAAAAAGGGGCTATGTAAGGGGAGCGCCTACTCTACCAATGCCAGAACAAACAGGCAGCAGAAAATGAGAGGTGACAAGACCAACCGTGGGCAGGCATTCGATAGAGGCATTTTGGCATGTTAAGATGGTGTCATTTCCACTTTAACATACCGTCGCCACTTTTTGAGCCAAGACATTCCCGATGATAGCTGCAGGGCGTGCCATGCACATCCCGAGCATCTAGAATACATACTATCTAGTTGTCCAACTTATGCGGGAACGACCTGCCGAAAAGATTGGAACTTTATATTCTCGACAATTGTTTCTGTTACACACTCAAGGCCTGACATAGTTCTCCTTGACTTCGAGAAGCGAACCATGTTCGTTATCGATTTTTCGGCACCAGGCTACAAAAACATCATAGCCAATTTGAATGAAAAGAAATAGAGGTATAGAGACCTTGTAAGGGAGTTGCTACAATTGTACCCGGAATGTTCTGTTAACTTAATCGTCCTTATCATCGGCGCTCTTGGAGGTGCTAAGATTTCACTGTTTAATAGCCTAAAAAGTATCCTTGCATGTGAACAATATGCTAAAACACTTGCGGAGAAAATGCAGAAGGCGGTCGTCCTTGGGCCGCTCAGTGTCCTCAGGGACTTCGCTGGCATCGGGTGCAATTTTTCAGATTAGCACCCGATCCCAGCAAAATCCTGCGGTTGTCCTTATGACAAAATTTTGTATATATATATATATATATATATATACATTACAAAAATATTTATTTTATCCGACTCCATCATCTTGAATTTCATATAGTTAAAATATTTACAAATTTAAATTAGACATAATTCTAGCTATTAATAAGCAGTTTTTACTGATAAGTTAGTCATTTTTACTGATACATTAGTTAACAGAACTGTTTCATAGCTAGAATTGAGGCACTTATTGAAATTAGTAAAATTTTTAACTAATTAAAATTTAGAGCGAGGGTATATAGTAGGCGTCTTGAGGTAATAAATGGGATTGCGAGGAATAGTTAAGATCTGGTGGAATAGGCGGGTTTCCGTGGGATAGGTAACGTTTGTTCGTTTTCAGGTTACGTCAGGTTACGTTGAATATTTATATATCCTATCTGAATATCCTATCCCGAGGGATTGGATGGTTCCAACTAGATAAATGGGTACCGAGGTGAGGTTTCGTCAGTTAGGTGGGATTATATAGAATAGGATAGTGTTGAGGAAAATGTGGTGCCGTGTAATTTGATATAGGTCTGTGGATGAGGTTAGGCACCGCGGGATAAGAGGGCCCTGTAGTTTAAGTTTGATCCCTTAGAATAAATAAGGCCTCGAGGGTTATATGGGGTTTCATGGATTAGATGAGGCTCCGAGGATAGCTAGGGACCCGAAGGAACAGGTGGAGTCTCAGGAGATAAGTCAAGTCCCGTGGCACAGGTGGGGTCCGTCGGGATAAGGGAAGTCATGAGGGCTAGTAGAGTCCCTAAGGATAATTAAGCCCCATGGAATAAGTAGGGTCTCCAGAGATAAGGGTAGGCTTCATGAGGTAGGGCTCCTGTGTTTTGAGTTGGGTCTCGCGGGATAGGTGGGATAACAAAGAATACTTGGGGTTCCGTGGGATAGGAGAGGTCCCTTACGTCCTAAAGAAGTTGGTAGGTTCTCGCGGGATAGTAAGTGTCCCGAGGGATTGCCAAAAGATGGAATTTCGAGGGTTAGATTGTGTCTTGTAGAGCGTAGAATATTAAGGATCCAATGAGAAGTAAGGATCCCGTATGATGACTGGCGTTCCAAGAGCGAGATTTGGTCCTATGGAGTATTAGGGATTAGACTGTTAGGGTGTTAGTGAGGCCAGCTTTCCGCCGGATAGACGGTGTTTTAGGGATAGGCGGTCCCGAGGGCAAAAGTACAGCGGGTAGACGAATAACAAACCGAAAGTATAAGTCTCAACCCTAGTCTACGAAACCCTAAAAAAATTTACCTTTAAGATGACCGCAAGAACATTGCAAATTTTTTATTCTTCAAGATGCTATTTAAAATATAAGAAGATATTGAAATTTGCATTATTTTTTCAACCCCTACTTAAAAATTTTTTTTCAAATCATCCTAGGCTCAATTTATAGAAAATTCTACTGGCTTTTAAACAACTTGGGAGTAAAAAAATAACTATATAATTTATATTAAAAAAATACAAGCAATCATCGGGAAACAGATGGTCACATACTCGTGGAAGGTACTTAAAATAAAATAGATTTTATTTTACGACTATTTTATTTTACATCTATTTTAGATGGGCAATAATTGTATTATTTTGTATGTACTGTCTAACATTATGAATAATTATTAAACATTACCTCCATCATAAAATCGGTATCGCAATATCGTTAAAGACCATTCTAAATATTTATGAAACTCAGCTATAAATTTTAATAAATTTAATCTGAGTAAAAAAGTGAAATATCTTTTGTGTTCCCAGCCAGTCGAGTACAATGAGAAATTATCTCCCCAGTTATCTATTCAGCTATCAGGTTCGGTGAATCCGCTGCTTTGTAAAAAAGAAATCTCGGCATTCAGCAACGGTAACTCATCGACCGAGCTCCTCGATCGCGTTGATCGGTGAGCCAGATGAATAAGTACGTACTTGTTGGACCATGAAAGTGTGACTTAGACCGCGGATCTACTGGTGAATTATTCACCCTTGCTGGCCGAAGGCAAATCGTCTATCATCGCAGCTCGTGCACGCACACGCGATACTGCCCCATTATAGCCCCCGCCCCACTTTTTTTACACCATTCCCTCGACCATTCCAACAATTCTCTGCTAGTTTTTACCTTTTACCTTTTATAAACAGGAAAATACTTAGTTGATTGAAAAAAAACGTTTTAAAATAAATTATATAGTCTTTGGCGTGTGATGATTTAACCTCAAATAAACAATCTGGTGGATCGAACAGAGACATTTTTTTAATCGGCTGATTATTTGATTTGATTAACAAAATAATTGGTAAAATTAACAAAATGAATTAATCAAAACTTTACTTGATTAAACAGAACATTTGTATTCTGGGCAAACCTCTCTACAGTAGATAACACGGCCCGACTTGAAAATTTTACAATAGATGAGACTAGTCATTTCCGGTAAATTTTGGGTCGCTGAATCGAACTCCGAGCTCAAAAATGCTCTATAACATCAGGATTTTTAAATATTCTAACCTAAAAGTACAAAACACGTGATTTTGACCTATATATGAGGTTACGTACTGCCGCTCCTTCTTTTTTTCTCAAAAAAACTGTACATAAAATTTTAAATTATTACTCTTTTCATTTCAAATGTCTCTGAGTTTGCTTAAATATCTCTTTTCTTCGCCAACATATTCAATTCTGAAAGTTTCAAATATTAAGAATTAAGTTTGTGGATTTGGGGTTCCAGGTTTGTAGGTTTGAGGTTTGTGGGTTTAGGATTTATGGGTTTGAAGTTTGTGGGTATATGATTTTTGCGTTTGGGATTTGTGGGTTTAGGGATTGGTGGATTTAGGGTTTGACGGTTTGGGGTTTGTGGCTTGTGAGCTTGGCTCTGTAGGTCTTAGCTCGAAAAAATACATAAGAAAAGTATAGTCAGAACTATAGCACAGACACCTGTGTATTTCCGGGCTTGTCAAATTCTTAATATTTGAAATTTTCAAAATTGAATATCTTGGCGAAGAAAAAAGATATTTTAGCAAACTCAACCTCAAATATAGGCCAAAATTACGTTTTTGGCACATTTAGGTTAAAATATTCAAAAATCCTCATGTGATAGAGCCCTTCTGAGCCCGCATTTGGATTCAGCGACCCAAAATTGACCCTAAATGGCTATTCTCATCTATTGTAAAATTTTGAAGTCAAGCTGTGTAATGCACGCTAGAATCGATAAACATTTATTAAAAATACCAAGATATGGAAACTATTTATTTATTTTAATCAATAGTTAAGACGCTGCACGAGTATACGTGTAAATATATCAAAATATAATTGACTATAATTTATAGAAATTTTTACTACTTAAAGGTGTTGGTTAAATCCAACTTTGAATTTTTTTAACAAATACCGCACTGAATCAATATATATTTTTTTCGAAGGATTTCAGAACGAAAGAAAGAAAACTTGTCAAATATCCAGAGTCTTTCGAGATCCTTAGATCAATAAAATGTTGAAAAATCAAACCTTTTGTTTGCAACCTTTTGCATTTTTCTCCATTTCGCGACGTATCTCCCAACATTTAGGGTCACCATCATCAAGACGTGACCCTTCGAAAACGTTTTTGGGTTCGAGATTTCTTCTATGATGTGAGAATAATGAGCAAAAAAATAAATTTGCGAATAAAGGTTTGATTTTTCAACATTTTATTGATCCAAGGATCTAGCAAATCCCCGAATGTTCGACAAGTTCACTTAATCAAACATGTTTTGAATTACCTAAATTTATTTTCTAGAGTCTGCTGTTCATTAAATTGCGCCAGCCCTTTAAACTCCATTACATTGAAAATAAAACTGATTTTTTTGCGATTTAATTTATGTTAATTCTTTAGGTAGTTAGGATTCTTGACCCATACAGTCCAATAAAGAAGAAAGTGATACTGACAGATTTTATAAAGCCGTCTAAAATGCATTTTATAAAATAAATTACTGAAAAAATGTTCGTTCAATCGTTCAATCCACTGAAAGCTGTGAATAAAATAGTAAATTCGATATTTGAATGTATCCAATTTCGTGGAAAAATAATTTCAACTGAATTTAGTGAATCTCATGAGAGTTATGATGATTTAAATTTTCCAATTTCAATGTAGTGGATGTAAAATTACAAATTTAGCAGTATTTATAATCTTAGAAATATTGTTTTGAAATTAGAAAACCTAGAATAATGATAAATTATTCAATAAAATTGGTCACGGCTTCCCTCCCACTTTTAAACACTCTTTTTTTTTATTCGATCGTCTGCTTTTTGCGCGGGAATCGCAACTATCTGATAAATTTATGTCCCACGTATGATTCCCGCTACGGAACCGTGGAAAGCCGAAAAGGCGAATGTCCTCGCACGATTTGTTCCGCAGTCAATTCTGTTTTGCTTCTGTCTGCGGCAACATTCTACGTTCGAGATAACGGCTTTGAGCTAAAATCTCGACAATTTTTTGAAGAATATTTGCTTTTTCTGAAACTATCAGTAATGAATACGAAGAATTAAAACTGAAGTTTTAACATTGAAAACGTTACGAATTTTATAAATATTGCAGAAACTGTTTTTTTCATAAGTCATGAATTGTTTTTTTAAATAATTAAAAAAAAGTAAGACGTTAGTTTTCCAAATTTTTAAGCTTCGAATTTTTATTTTTGGTGTTACCTTATTACAAGTTCTTGTCTACACGTTACTAGAAATAATTTATCAGAATTTTGTGAAAATATAAAATAAAAAAAGTATCAATCGAAGTTGAATGTAAAAATTACATCTATATATAGTATACGCATTAAGAAGAAAATTACCCGAACGAGAATTTATTGAATCGGTAATCGATGTGAAATAGGTGTATGGAAATGAGCACGATTTAAATAACTTGGTACTAATGAGCTACGATTTGCGATCCAAAGGTTTTAAAGATTCCGGTGCAGCTCATCTAGCCTCCCCGCATTTAAGAAGACAATATCTCTTGTTGGGTCATTACATTACCACGCTATGGAGAAAAACTTTTCAAGTCCCATTAGACAATAAACAAAAGCTTTTTCCATTTTTCTTTACTGGATTTCAGCTCTTTAACATCATAGTTAATTTCAATTTTTTATTAATCAACTTTCAACAAAGTGAAATGATCAAAATTTCCTAAGCCTGCACTGAAAAAAATGGTTAGTTGTTCCATGTATCTGAATTTTGTCTTGTAAGAAAATATAGCTGTGTTACCTAATATCAAGCGGGTTTATCTAAATTTTTATATTTAAAAAATTTCTAAATAACAAATTTTAGGTAAAGCAGCTAGGTATTTACGTAACATAGCTATATTTTCTTACGCAAAGAAATCCAGCCAAAAAATTTTTGTTCAGTGTAATTATTTCTAGGCTGAACTGGGTTAACAGTTTTCGTGATCATTTGAGAAGTAGCGGGGATTAATGAAACCAATTAAGAAAATCCAACTATTTTTCTTTTAAAACTATCACTAATACTATTTGTTTGAAGATTTAACTATTTTGCTGAAAATTCTTATTTTCTTACTTGAAAATGAATATTCTACACTGCAAATTTAACTAATTTATTTTTGGCTCAAGATTAATTTTATTGGTTGATTCATTTCTTGAAATCTCGTTTCTTTTTTGGTAGAAAGTGAAGTTTTCAAACTGAAAATTTATATATTCCCTTTCTAATTGAAAATTGATAGTTTTTAGTTTAAAATTAAAGTACTGGGTTAATAATTCAATATTTTATTGAAAATTCAACTGGTTTGTTTCCTTTTAATTTCGTCTTTTTGAGTTCTAAATTTTTTTATTATTTTTCAACAAAATTAAAAAATTAGGATCAAAATAAACTTCTTGTTTAAAAATTCATATTATTAGTTCGAAAATTCAAAATATTTTGTCGACATTTTTTTACTCTCTAGAGTGAAAAATCTTTCCTGGTTTCTTGGAAAAACATTTTTTATATTTCTTGATTAAAAATTGTTCTTTTGGTTAAAAATTAACTTATTTTCGCTAAGTATTTATTTATTTTGTTGAAAATTGTTTTTTTTGTTGAATTCAACTGTTTTTGATTTTAAATTGAAATAAGTTTTGGTTGATGCATCAATTACTACAATTTTCTTGAGAATTCATCTTTTTGTTAAACTGCTGTAGTTTTTTATTTAAAATAAAGATATTTGTTTGGTTACAATATCAAGTATCATTTATTTTAAAATTCATTTTCCCTGGTAGAAAATGAATCTTTTTTATCTTAAAGTTCTACTATTTTGTTGAAAATGCAAAATATTTTATCTTAAAATCTTAAGCGTTTTATATTAAATTTAATATAGTGCTCATACATTACTTTTATTCAAAAGAATTTATTCCCCTATATAATTTAGTAGCCAGATACATTTTCTAGAACATTTTCCTTCAAAATAATTATGTGCTGAATTTAAAATTGTTCGGCTACAATACTTTTAGAATGACCCCACACCTTCTTGGTAGAAAAAAGTATCACAATTAATTTTCCTTTACGCACGCAAATATCTCGCGACAGGAATGAAAACAGAGAGAAATACGATAGAAAATAAACTAAAGTCGTAAGGTCAACTACATGGGTACCCAATACGCTACCATAAAACCAAACACAGAAAAACTTCCATTCCAACAGCCACATGTGCATAAAGTTCCTAGTTAATTTCTATATCTAGGTTTGTGGCTGATGGGGTGAATCGTGAAATATAAAATGAAAAAAGTACTGTAATATTGAAAAAGCAAGGAAGTTCCCACCTCCCACACAGCCTCTCAGCATTATCGTGATTAATATGCATTTGTATACACGTGTACGGTGTAAATACGTCCTTCCACCGCACCGGGTACTATACCAGCTCTATCATGCGTGTTTGTGCATGTAGTTATTATACAGAGGTGCACATGTGAGATTTAAGAGCATGTACGTATTTAAGAGCGTTCGCATCACTCGCCTTTTAGCTGGCGAATATGTAGGAACAGGCTTAAGGATAACGCATGTGTTCCTCGCATGTACGAGTGAGCAGTGATTAGGGCTCGAAGGCCCCTCGAGGCCTTATAACCGCCCACTACGTTAAAGAAGGAGTGCAAGGTTCTCCAGAAAGAAGGTGGTTGCAAAAGAAGAAGCAGAACGACCCTCCTATAGCCAGACTTCGACGAGACTTGCTTCGTGCAGTCATGCATATGTATATGTTTATGTATATGTATATGCCTATGCACATGTATATGCATATTGTATTCCATACATATACCCGCGTGGGAACATATCGGCTCGTCTATCATCTTTTCTCGAATATAATAGTATGTACGAACTATCGTATCCTCTACGGTATGGAAAGTGGAAACATTTAATCACACAGGGCACACTGAGAAAAGGAGAACCTTCTTTAAATTGAAATAACAATCCTTGCTTTTCTAAAGTCTTTTAAATATTTGAATTTAAGGTATTGTGTATCTTCAAAGAAAGAAGTAATTGTATAGCTTACATAATGGTTTGAGTACCTTGTTGACGGGAGTTAAAGTAATACTCAATTGAAATATGGAGAGGAAACACTCGTTCTGATTTTCTGAATAAGGATTATTTGTATGGATATCAAACTCGTAATTTTGGATTTTATTTACTATGAAAGACTATTTACGGAATTTATTTACAGAAATTATATACACAACTCTTTAATGAGAAGGTGCTGGTTGTTTTAGAAATATGAGAATAACTTTGAAATAATTTTTAAAAAATGTAAGTTCTTGGTCTCACTTTAGAAGTAAATCTCTATAGTATCTTTCTAAACTCATAAGATATTTGTAGGATTTGTGTACAGAATTAAAAAAAACATTATTTATTATATTTAACAATAATTTTAATCATACTTATAACAGTAGTATTGGTTAAAATATTTTTAAATCATGTGTTGCGTATAATAATTATTATTTGAAATTTTGCGATTTTTTGCACCAAGTTTGATAAACGCGTAAACTCTGCAAATATTTTACCAAGATAGAAAAAGATTTGCGACACTGTTTATTAAAATAAGTTCAGTTAGTTCAAAAAAACGATAATTATTTCCAGCGTTATTTCAATTTTTCGAAAACATCGAAATTTGACGTTATTTTGTGATATCTTCTTTTAAAACTGATATTTTGCCGACAAATTGGGATCATTAGACCCAGAATTTTATTACCTCTTGCGGGATTTTACAAGCTAGAAATTTTCATCCTATTATTATTAAAACAAAGGCACTTTAGCAACAGTTCAAAAACAAGCGTATATATGATTTCAGCTGGTAGTGCAAATATCTCACGAAGAGTTTCCTTCTCATTACTTCTGTTGGATGGAGAATAATTCAAATAAATTCAAGACAAATATTTTATAAAATCGAAAAAATAGCCACATTGTTAAATATATAATATTTTAAAGGAGAAATCTAACGGGAGTTAAGAAAAATAATAGTTAAAATAGTAATTGTTGATTTCACTTTAGTTAGTTGAGATTTTCTATTTTTTATTCCGCTTTAGGAAAAAACCGCAATTTTAATCGAATATTTATCATTAAAAGAATATTTTATTAATCGTGGCTAAGTATACCAAAATTTCGGTATAAATCGACACCTTTTTTCGAGACAAAATAAGCCATCAATGATCAAATTGAAACTTTAAGATTTTCTTCGAAAGTCAAAGAAAATCTCAAATAACTATTGTTAAATAAACAATTACGTACTCAGCCATGTTTCATACAATAAGCTTAGATTTTCACTTTGGAATTTGTTTGATTCAAAAATACGCGTCTATTTTCCTGGACTTTGTAAACTATTTTTAAAGTTAGAGGTGAGATAATTATTGAACATAAAGAATGGATTAACATTGAAATTGAGAAAATGTTCCTCTTATATATTATGTCCAAAATTTGATAAATATTATTTGAATATACTGAACAGAGTGACATAAGATTATATAAAAATCATAACAAGTAAAACATTTACATATTTTCTGTATAATAGGAGAAACTGAAAATAAACATTTTCAAAAAAAAGAAAATTCGACTATCATCTAGACTAGGGTTTCGGTTTTCTTTCAGCCCCTTTTCTTATAAATTAACTAATTGTAGTTCAATTTGTTTCAAGTAAATTGGTATCTATTCTTTAAAAATCAATAAAAATTAACAAACTAAAGTTTTTTTTCAAACTGAAACGAATTACCTTATCTTTTATTTCTTCTATATAAATTTTATTGTTCGTTTGATGACTGATATCGAAAATAATTTACTTGGAATAATACAATAAGAGGAAACATATCTGAACTGCGATAGAGAGAAAAGATATAAAAGGGAAATTAAATTGACCCTGAATCTTCCAGTTTAGATGAAATAAAATCTCTTGATGTAGAATCTAAAATAATATATTTATTGCAAAGAGTAAAAAGTGATGGCCCCATAGGGATTGGTCTTCGTATATGATCGCTGGAAAGACTAAAAAGAATAAAATAGAGAAGAAAATAAAATTCCCATATATCTTTTAATTAAAAATTCTTTCCATTGCCAGCATCGTCTCACTAATTTTTAGTA
>JAAAKG020144762.1:0-11047 GCA_010014905.2 Druon quercuslanigerum
AAAATCGTTCAAAATAAATAATTAATGATTGAAAACTTTTAAATTTGAATTCAAAGGGATTAAAATTTGACAAATTAGTATTTAAAGCCAAAAACTCTTACTAAAACTTTTTTATACTCAAACCCTTTAAACTTTCAATTATTGAAAGTAAATTAAAATCGCTTAAAAATTAATTATTATTAAATTGCTAATAGATGCTTTGCAAAATTTAACAATTAAATTTTAATTAAAAATTAAAATATAAAAGGAAAAAATTGAAAATTTAGCGTTGTTCCTGAAAATTTAGAAATCTGAAATTATAATCACTTAAAATTACCAAAACTTTCCTTTTTTCTGATTTATCCATTTCAGGTAGTTGAATTTTCATCGTTTTTTATTTTAAACTCAATTTTTAATTTTTTAACTTCAAATCTTCCTTTAGAATTATTATTCATTCTAAAAATTCTCGAAAATAAATTTTTTAAATTTAAAATTACTTATTTGTTTAAATATTCAACTAAAAATTGGAGAGTTTTAATATCATAGATAGGAAATTAAAAATTAAGATAAAGAATACACAACAATATTGCTATGATCTGATTTATTTTTTTAACCTGTACAATTGTATGGTTTTCAATTCTTAATTGCTTTATATTTACATCCAAATTCATTAAATTGAAAACTGACTGTCAAGGCCCTTTCATATAAAATTTTGAAATATTTAATAGCGAAATGGTCCTAAAATGTTGATTATTTAAATTTGAAACAACAATATAATTAAATTCAAAATCCTGGTTGAAATTTGAACAACTTAGTTAAAAGTTGAAATACTTTGTTCAACATTTATTTTTTTGGTTAAAGATTAATAATTTTAGTCGAAAATTCATATCTTTGGTTGCAATTTAAAAAAAATTAAAAACAAATAGCTATTTTGGTATAAAGTCCAAATTTGGTTGCAAATTCATGTATTTGTTGGAAATTGAACTTTTTTGTTCAAAATTCTTCTTTTTGGTTTAAAAATAGTAGAAAGTTCAAATATTTGGTTGAAAATTCATGTATTTAAAAAAATTTATCTTTTTTTGCAGATAGTCCAAATTTGGTTGAATATTAACTTTTTTGCTGAAAATATATCTTTTTGAATTTAAAATGGAAGTTCAACTATTTTGTACAAAATTAACTTTTCGTTCAAAACTAATATTTTCGGTATTAATATTTAGCCATGTGGTTGAAAATTCACGTATTAAAAAAAATTATAAACCATTTTGGTAAAAAGTCCAAATTTTGGTTGAAAAGTAAATGTTTTGTTGAAAATTGAATTTTTTTATTGAAAATTTGTCTTTGGGGTTGGAAAATGGCAGCACGTTCAACTATTTGGTTTGGTTATTAAATTTTTTTGTAGAAAATTAATTTTTTTAATCAATTTAAATAAAAATAAAAAAGTCAAATTTCCAATCAAAAAAAGGAATTTTTAACGAAATAGCTCAATGGTCAACAAAAATAGAATAATTAAATTCCAGATTAAAAAAAAATTCAAGAAAAAAAAACAAAGTTCCATACAAATATAGTTAAATTGTAAACCAATGAAGTGAATTTTTTAACCTACACGGTGATTTTTTAAACAAGAAGATTAATTTTCCGCCAAAAAAGCGAAATTAAAATTGAAAACGCAAATTTTTCAACAAAAAAGCTTCATTTTCAGTACAAAAGATCAATTTTTAACAAAAAAACGAAGTTTCAACAGAATAGTTAAAGTTTTAACCCAAGAATGAAAGTTTGAACCACAAAGGTGAATTTTCAACTCATAAAAATAATTTTCTACCAAAAAGGATTAATATTAAACCAACATATAGGTGAATTCTAAACTAGAAAGTAGTTCAATTTTCTACAAGAACTGGAATAATGAAATTTTCGATTAAAAAAATTAAATTTTCACAAAAAGAAAAAACATTAAATTTTCACTAAAGAGAAAAAAATGTTTACGAAAGAAATTAATTTTCAAGCTAAAATATTATTTTTTTAACAAGAAGATTAAGTTTTTACTAAAAACCGAAATATTCACCAAAAAATGTACAACCTACATTTACAGTAAAAAAAATTAATTACGGTAAAAAAACGAATATAACGTGAACCGAAAAAATTGAAAAACAAAATTTTAAGTTACAAAAAAAAATAATTTTTAACCAAAAAGAAAATGAATTTTCAAAAGAATACTGAAAGTTTTAACCATAGAAATAAATTTTTAAAACCTAAAAATAATATTCTACCAAAAAAGATAAATATTCATCCATATATTTGAATTTTTAGCTTAGAAAGATTTTTTTTTGACAAATAATAGAAGAATCAATTTTTCAATTAAATAAAAAATTATAATTATCAACAAAGAAAAAATGCTTTTTTAACTAAATAGTTCAATTCTTAACAAAAAGTGTTTTAAAATGGAAGTACAACTATTTGGTTGAAAAGTAACTGTTTTGTTGAGAATTTGACTTTTTTTATTGAAAATTCTTCTTTTGGTTGAAAATTAAAACCTATAAAAGGAAAAAATTAAAAATTTAGCGTTGTTCCTGAAAATTTAGAAATCTGAAATTGTAGATTTAATTTTTAAAAATTTTACAATTTTATGCATCCAAATTTATTAAATTAAAAAATGACTATGGAGTTGGAGATAAAACTAAGTTTTGCTCCATTTTTCAAACATCTTTTCAAAAATGGTGCATTGATTTTAAATTCACTAATCTTTTATAATTTTTTAATAATCTAAGGGATTTTAAAATAGCATAAAATGAAATTTATTTAACTTATTAACTCAATATGAAGATAACTCTAAGAACAATGGAGAAAAGGAGAACTATGGATTCATAAATTCTCGGAATGATTTATTAAGGAACTTTTATGTATACGACACTATCCTAATGAGGAAAACGTTTTGTTTTCGAAACGTCGAAGATTGGAATATAGGACTCATTAACATAGCAATTCCCTTGGTCTAAAGTATGTCATTTTTACCATCTCACTCAATGATTTAATTATTTATTATTATACCACTCAGACAAATAACATCGCTTTTCAACATCTTTGTAATCTCAGGGATTTTAAAGTGCATTGTAAACTGTATTTAAAAAAAAATTTAAAGAAACTCAAAAGTTGGTTTTTCTTCTTCAAAAATTGAGTTTCAACATTGGTTTTGGAAAAATAGAAAAATGTATTAAAATGTTTAATTCAACCTTTTTTTTCCTGCGGTCTTACTACCGATAATTATTTAATTAATTAATTAAAAATTATTAATCAATTAAATTAATTAAATTTATTAAATTATTTAATTAAAAAAAGTATTTTTTATTTTAAGATTGAAAAATAATCCATTTTCACAAGAATAATTTTGTGCAAAAGGAGCATGAAAAAGATTCAATCATTCAAAAACAGATTTCTAAACTCCCACTTTCCGGCTCATTATAGACATAAATATCAACAGAATAGAAAAAAGGGGAGAAAAAAGGAAAGGGTTGTAAATGTTTTTATCTTAATTGCATATTCAATTTTTGTGTCAATAAAATATTAAAAATTGGAATGAAATAAATAATATTTTTAATATTAGCAATTTTTAGAAATGTATTATGCTTGGCTTATTAATATTCAATATTTTTGATAATATAATAATCTAAATACATTGGTTCTAAATCAACAACAAAATAAGTAAATAAAAAAAAGTACATCTTAATATCTTTGAAATCACCAAAGTAAGGAAAGTTAAAAAAAAGGACAAATGGCGCTCAAATAATGGAGAATATTTATTATACACTGCCTGGTCTCTTCTAGGCATTATATATAATGCCTAGGGTATATACATATATTTGTGTGTGTGTGTGTATATATATATAAGGGTGACAACTAAACCGGGAGAATCATGAGAACCGGGAGAAAGTCGGGAAACACTTGCACCGGGAGAAAACCGGGAGAGAAATATTCCAATTGAGGTTTCCCGTATTTCATAATTCGTTTATTTTGTAATTATTGAAACATTCAATAATATTTCTCGCCTTATTTAAAATTCTGCAATTTGGAATAGTGAATATGATAGTGACTTTTGATTTGACAAAATTAAAAGTCCTTTTAAATGTCACTTGATAATACATGATTTTATACTTATTATTAAAATATTTATTGTCTTAAAAATGTCTATAATTTTATTTGACAATTATATTTTGAATGTGCAATTCTAAAACAGTTCAATCTTTCAGGCCTTGAAACAAAAGTTTTTTCTTAAATTAATTTTTCGATTAATTTTGAGAGGTTTCGAATTTTGAATTTCAATATATTGTTGTTTCAAATTTAAATACTCAAAATTTTAGGACCATTTCGCTATTGAATAATTCAAAATTTTATATTTAAGGTCCTTGATAGTCAGTTTTTAATTTAATAAATTTGGATGTAAATATAAAGCAATTATGGATTCAAGAGTATAAAATTGTACATTTAAAAAAAATAAACCAGATCATAGCAATATTGTTGATGAAAATTCCACTACCTGAAATGGATTTTTTAAAACAATCAATTCAAAATATATATGTTGCAGCCAAATCATATAATCCACTTTTTTTAAATTTTCGTCTCCCGGTTTTCTCCCGATTCTCCCGGTGCATATTCGTGATTTCTCCCGGTTTATAAAAAATTAACTCTCTATGCTAAACCCAGTTTTTTCAAATATATTATCAATTGCGGAAGTAGATAAATATCAGCAAACCGTTTTGCAAGAAATTAATTAAATTTAAAAAATATAATAAGAAGGATAATGAAGTTTTACGAAAATCAATGGATTTTTTAATTTATTTTGCAACACTTATCCCCATTCATTTGAATTCTTTTGAATATAAATTGAATTTAAACAAATAAGTGATTTTAAATTTAAAAATTTTATGCTCGAGAATTTCCAGAACGAATAATAATTCGAAAGGAAGATTTGAAGTGAAAAAATTAAAAATTGAGTTTAAAATAAAAAACGATGAAAATTCAATTACCTGAAATGGATACATCAGAAAAAAGGAAAATTTTGGTAATTTTAAGTGGTTAAAATTTCAGATTTCGAAATTTTCAAGAACGCTAGATTTTTAATTTTTTCCTTTAATAGGTTTTATTTTTCAATTAAAATTTAATTGGTTAAATTGTGTAAAATAGTTTTAAAAAATTTAAATACATAAATTTTCAACTAAACGACTAAATATTCATAACGAAAATATTAATTTTCAACCAAAAGTTAATTTTTAAACCAAACAGTTAAACGTTCTGCCATTTTCAATCCCAAAAAGACTTATTTTCAATAAAAAAAGTTAAATTTTCAACAAAACAGTTACTTTTCAACCAAATTTCGACTTTCTACCAAAATACCTAATTTTTTCTTAAAATATGTAAGTTTTAAATCAAATGGCTGAATATTTACATCAAAATTAATAATTTTCAACAAAAAGTTAAATTTCCAATAAGGAAAGTTACTTTTCAACCAAATTTGAACTTTCTATCAAAATTGTCGATTATTTAAAAATGTGTAAACTTTCAACTAAATGACTAAACATTCATACCGAAAATATTAATTTTCCACCAGAAGTTAATTTTCAACCTAATAGTTAATTTTATTAAAATTAAAATCAAAGAGATAAATTTTTAACTAAAATTATTAATCTTTAACCAAACAAATAAATTTTTAACAAAGTAGATCAACTTTTAACTAAGTAGTTTAAATGTCAACCAGAATTTTGAATTTCAATATATTGTTGTTTCAAATAAATGTGGATGTAAATATAAAGCAATTTGGAATTCAAAAGCATAAAATTGTACAATTTCAAAAAATTAGATCATATCATAGCAGTATTGTTTTGTATTCTTTATCTTAATTTTTAATTTTCTATCTAAGTTCTTAAAATTCTCCAATTTTTAGTTGAAGATTTAAACAAATAAGTAATTTAAAATTTAAAAATCTTATATTCGAGAATTTCTAGAATGAATAATAATTCTAAAAGAAGATTTGAAGTCAAAAAAAATTACAAATTGAGTTTAAAATAAAAAACGATGAAAATTCAGCTACATAAAATGGATAAATCAGAATAAAGGAAATTTTTGGTAATTTTCAGTGGTTACAATTTCAGATTACTACATTTTCAGGAACAACGCTAAATTTTTAATTTTTTCCTTTCATAGGTTTTAATTTTCCATTAAAATTGAATTGGTTAAACTCTGGAAAGTATTTATTAGCAGTTTAAAAATTATTAGTTTTTAAGCTATTTAAACTTACTTTCAATAATTGAAATTTTAAAGGGTTTTAGTATAAAAAAAGTTTTAATAAGAGTTTTCGGCTCTAAATATTAAATTGTAAAATTTTAATTGCTTTGAATTCAAATTTAAAAGTTTTCAGTCACATATTATTTATGTTGAACGATTTTAATTATAAAGAATACAATGTAAATTTCTCTGAATTTTAAATCACATTTAATTGGAATGGTTTCAAAAATTTGAAATCTCCCGGTGCATATTCGTAATTTCTCCCGATTTTTAAAAAATAACTCTCTATGCAAAACCCACAGTTTAAAAAAATATATTATCAATTGCGGAACCCGATAAATATCAGCAACCCGTTTGCTGAAATTGTTGTGAATATCTTTTTAGTTATAAATTTTATTATTTGTTGGAAAATATAGCAATTTTCTTAAATAGACATCCTTTCTAGTTGCAAATTTAACTGTTTTGCAAAAATTCATCTTTTTGGGTTCAAAAATAAACTATTTTCGTAGAATATTAACCTTTTGTTTAAAATTGATATTTTGTTGCTGATAAGTCAACTGAAATGTATTTTAAATGAAAAATATATATATTCTTTTGAAAAGTCAATTATAATCTTTTTGGATGAAATTCAAATCTTTTTTTGAAAAATTGTACTTTTGAACAAATTTGGTAAAAAGTAATACTTTTTGGTTAAAAATTCAACTATTTAATATAAAATTAACTTATTATTTAGAACTCTTTTGGTTTTCAAAAGTGAACTCAAATCTGCTTTGGATGAAAATTGAATCGTTTTTCAAAGTTTTTTTTCTTCAAAATGCATAAGTTTTAGAAGAAATTTCATTTTTCTTTATTAAAATGCAACTGTTTGTCTTTTTGACTCTCAGAAATTACATCTTTTTTAGATAAAAATGCAACTGTTTGGTTGAAAATTCAACAATTTTGTTGCAAAGTCATACTTTTTAATTGAAAATTCTGCTGCTTTGTTAAAAATTAAACTATTTTGTAGAAAATTTAATTTTTGTTTAAATTTAATATTTTGCGGTTAAAAAAAGAAAAAGAGAAAAATGAAAATTCCACTATTTTGTATTTTTTTTTCTTTTTAATTAAAAATTCAACTGTTTTTATAGAAATCTTTGCGAAATATTAAAAATTTTTGTGAAATTATTAAGAAACCTGTGGGAAATCACTGAAGCCTTTGGGAAATCACTGAAATCTTTGTGAAATTTCTCAAAATCTTTGGGAAATATTTGACATATTTTTTAATATTTGTAAAATTGTTTAAATCTTTGTGAATTCTCTAGAAATCTTTTCGAAATATTATAAAATTGTTGTGAAATTATTGAAATCTTTGGGAAGTGTTTGGAAAATCAATGACATCTTTGGGAAATGTTTGGCAAATCATTGAAATCTTTGTGAAATTTTTAAAATATTTTTGAAGTTATTTAAATCTTTGTGAAATCTTTAATTACTCATTGACCTCTTTGCGAAGACTTTTAAATCTATCAAAAAATTTTAAAATCTTGGTAAAATCGTTAGGAAATAATTAAAATCTTTTTTCAATATTTTTAATATATCTGAAACCTTTGAAAAATATTTTAAATATTTGTGAAACTATAAGAAAATTTTTGGAAAATCACTGAAATCTTTGTGAAAATTTGGTAAAATCTTTGTAAAATCTCTAAAAATATTTGGGGAATATTTAAAATATTCTGAATATTTGTGAAATTGTTTAAATCTTTGTGAATTCTTTGAGAATTCTCTAAAAATATTTTACAAATATTTGAAATCGTTGAATTTGTATTCTTTAGAAATCAGTGGAAAATATTTGAAATCGTTCTGAAATAATTATAAAACCAATGAAATCTAATGAAATCTTTGTGAATTCTCTAAAAATCTGCGAAACATTTAAAAACTTAAACCAATCATTCAACTCTTGTTTCGATATTTAAAATCTTCCTGAAATCTTTATGATGTAATAGAAGTCTTTGTAAAATCTTTGAAATCTATCTGCAAACTTTGTGAAATCATTAAGAAAGCATTGAAATCTTTCGAACATCGTTGAAATCTTTTTGAAATATTTGAAATTTTTGTGAAATAACAGAAGTCTTTGTGAAATCTTTCAAACCTATCTACAACCTTTGTGACATCATGAGGAAATTATTGAAATTATTCGAAAATCAATGAAATATTTTAAATGTTTGTGAAACAATAGAAGGCTTTGCGAAATCTTGGAAATCTATATTTAATCTTTGTAAAATCATTAAGAAATCATTGAAATCTTTCGAACATCATTGAAATCTTTTTGAAATATGTGAAATGTTTGTTGAAATAATAGAAGTCTTTGTGAAATCTTTTAAAGCTATCTGTAATCTTTGCGAAATATTAAAAATCAGTGAAATCTTGGTGAAAACTTGGTCAAATCTTTGTCAGTTCTCTCAAAATTGTTGGGAAATTTTTGAAATATTTGTGAAATTGTTTAAATCATTGTTAATTATCTAAAAATCTTTGCGAAATATTTTTAATCTTTGTGGAATTAATAGAAAATCATTCAAAGCTTTAGCAAATCATTGAAATCTTTGTGAATTCTCTAAAAATCTGCGAAACATTTATAATTTTTGTGCAATCCTTCAAATCTTAGTTCAATCTTTGAAATCTTTGTAAAATAATTGAAGTCTTTCTAAAATCTTTGATGCGAAATTATTGAAGTCTATCTGCAATCTTTGTGAAATCATTAGGAAATCGTTGAACGCTTTCGAAAATCATTAAAATCTTCCGAACATAATTTAAATCTTTTTGAAATATTTGTGAAATAATAGAAGTCTTTTTGAAATCTTTGAAATCTATCTGTAATCTTTGCTAAATATTAAAAATCAGTGAAATCTTTGTGAAAACTTGGTAAAATCTTTGTGAATTCTCTCAAAATTGTTGGGAAAATTTTGAAATAATTTTGAATATTTTTGTAATTGTTTCAATCTTGATTAATCCTTTAAAAAACTTTGCGAAATATTTTATATCTTTGTGGAATTATTAGGAACTCATTCAAAGCTTTAGCAAATCATTGAAATCTTTGTAAATTCTCTAAAAATCTGCGAAATATTTAAAAATGTTGTGAAATCATTCAAATCTTGGTTCAATCTTTAAAATATTTCTGAAATCTTTGTGATATAATAGAAGTCTTTGTGAAATCACAAAGAAATCATTGAAATCTTTCGAAAATCATTGAATTCTTTTTGAAATATTTGAAATGCTTGTTAAAATAATAGAAGTGTTTGTGAATTCTTTGAAATCTATCTGTAATCTTTGCGAAGTATTAAAAGTCAGTAAAATCTTTGTGAAAACTTGGTAAAATGTTGGTGAACTTTCTCAAAATTGTTGGGAAAGTTTTGAAATATTTTTGAATATTTGTGAAATTGTTTACATCTTGGTTAATCCTCTAAAAATCTTTGCGAAATATTTATACTCTTTGTGGAATTATTAGGAAATTATTAAAATCTTTAGCAAATCATTGAAATCCTTGTAAATTCTCTAAAAATCTGCGAAATATTAAAAAATTTAGTGAAATTATTCAAATCTTGGTCCAATCTTTGAACACTTTCTGAAATCTTTGTAAAATAATAGAAATCTTTGTAAAATCTTGGATGCGAAATATTTGAAATCTGTGAAATTATTTGTAAATCATTTAAATCCTTGGAATATAACTGAAAACTTTGTACATTCTTTGTGAATTCTCTAGAAATCTTTTGTAAATATTTAAAACTTTTATGAAATTATCAGGAAAGCATTGAAATCTTTGTGAAAACTTTGTAAGATTTTTGTGAATTCTCTAAAAATCTTTGCGAAATACTTAAAACCTTTTAAAAGCATTTAAATCTTTGCGAAATCTTCGTAAAGTCTTTATGTATTCTTTATAAATCTTTACAAAATATTTGAAATCGTTCTGAAATAACTATGAAGCCTATAAAATCTTTGTGAAATCATTCAAACCTTGATTCAATCTTTAAAATCTTTCTGAAATCTTTATGATATAATAGAAGTCTTTGCGAAATATTTGAAATCTATTGTAATCTTTGTGAATTCGTAAGGAAATCATTCAAATCTTTCGAAAATCATTGAAATCTTTTTGGAATATTTGAAATGTTTGTGAAATAATAGAAGTCTTTTTGAAATATTTGAAATCTATCTGTAATATTCGTGAAATGTTTGAAATCTATCTGTAATATTTGTGAAATGTTTGAAATCTATCTGTAATCTTTGTCAAATCTATCTGTAATCTTTGTAAAATCTTTGAAATCTATCTGTAATCTTTGTGAAATCATTGAAATCTTTCGAAAATCATTAAAATCTTTTTAAAATATTTGAAATGTTTGTGAAATAATAGAAGTCTTTGTGAAAAATTTGAAATCTATCTGTAATCTTTGTGAAATCATTGAAATCTTTTTAATTTTTGTGAAATAATAGAAGTCTTTTTGAAATATTTGAATTCTATCTGTAATCTTTCTGAAATCATTGAAATCTTTCGAAAATCATTAAAATCTTTTTAAAATATTTGAAATCTTTGTGAAATAATAATAGTCTTTGTCAAATATTTGAAATCTATCTGCAATCTTTGTGAAATCATTGAAATCTTTTAAATTTTTGTGAAATAATAGAAGTCTTTTTTGAAATATTTGAAATCTATCTGTAATCTTTGTGAAATCTATCTGTAATATTTGTGAAATGTTTGAAATCTATCTGTAATCTTTGTGAAATCATTAGGAAATCATTGAAATCTTTCGAAAATCATTAAAATCTTTTTAAA
>JAAAKG020144763.1:0-11047 GCA_010014905.2 Druon quercuslanigerum
TAATATTTTAAAAAAATATCTACAATTTTAAACAAATGTATAATAAAATTTATTTAAATAAAATGTTGAAGCTTCTCAGAAAGTTTGAAAAATTTCAAGAGAATAAAAAATTTCGAATCATTTTTCATATTGAAAAATGAATATTACGAACTCATTTCAAAAATTTTAAAAATGTCAAAAAAGATTTTTAAATCGCATGTTGAAGCCTTATAAGGAATTTGAAAGGTTTCATAAAATCAAAATAATTCTTTAGATTCCTGGGACAATTTAAAATAATTTTTTGTTTAAAAAAATGATTTTCATTTAAAATTGAAAAATATTTCAAAACATTTAAAAATGATTTTTTTAACTTTGAAATAAAATTAGAGAAGATTTTAAAGTATTTTTTTTAAATTTAAAAAGATTTTTCTACAATTAATTAAACATTTAAAAAGAATTTACACAATTTTAAACAAATGTATAATAAAATTTAAAAAAAAATAAAACTTGAAGATTTTCAAGGAATTTAAAAAGTTTCAAGAGAATTAAAAATTTCTAATGATTTTCCATATTGAAAAAAGAATATTAAGAACTGCTTTCAAAAAGTTCAAAAATTTTAAAAGATTTTTAAATCACACGTTGAAGCTTTATAAGAAATTTGAAAGGTTTCATAAAATCAACAAAATTCTTTAGATTCCTGGGACAATTTTAAATAATTTTTTGTTTGAAAAAATGAATTTTTATTTAAAATTGAAAAATATTTCAAAACATTTAAAAATAATTTTTTAAACTTTGAAATCAAATTATAGAAGATTTTAAAGTATTTTTTTTTAATTTAAATAGATTTTTTACAATTAATGTAACATTTAAAAAGAATATCTACAATTTTAAACAAACGTTTAATAAAATTTGTAAAAATAAAATGTTGAAGATTTTTAAGGAATGTGAAAAGTTTCAAGAGATTAGAAAATTTCTAATGATTTTTCATTTTGAAAAATGAGTATTAAGAAATCATTTCAAAAATTTTTAAAGATTTTTAAATCACATTTTGAAGTTTTATAAGGAATTTGAAAAGTTTTAATAAAAATTAAAAAAATTCTTCAGATTTCTGGGTCAATTTAAAATAATTTTTTATTAAAAAAAAATAATTTTTAGTGAAAATTGACAAATATTTCAAAACATTTTGAATTTTTCCATAAAAATTTTAAACTTTAGGAGTTATTAGGAAGTTTTTAAAAGATACAAAACTAAATTTAAACTTTAAAATTTTTTTAAAAATGTAAACATAAATGTAAATTTTGTAAGATCTCAAACCAAAAATGTAAAAAGCTTCTTAAGAATTGAAAAAGGTTTTTTAAAAATAAAAAATATTTTGTCAGATTCCTGGAAAAATTTCAAATAGATTTTTAATAGGATCATTTTTCGTTAAAGCTCAAATCATTTTAAACGATAATTATAAATTTTGAAAAAAATTCAAAACTAATTTAAAATTTGAAAATATATAATTATATTTAAAATAAAATTGTTGTATTGATTCTTTAAACAAAAAAATTAATGCTAAATAGAATATTTTTTTTAAATATCTGATTTCAGAAGATTTCCAAATTTTTCAAAAAGTAATCAAGAATATTTTAGCGATTTTTTTTTATTGACATAGTTTTCAAAATATCAGGAATAAATATTTCTACAAGTCCCGAATATATTTTAAACTGACACAGATACATTTTTTTGAAAATCAGAAATTTTCAGAAATAAATAAATCAAATTAAAAACTAAGTTGTTGTTCCAATTTTTTTTTTGTTGAAAATTATGTTTCCTCTAAAATTATATTGTTTTTGAAATTTTCTTTTTTTTTAACTGAAAAATCTTTATTTTTCTTGTAGAAAATTTAGCTGTTTGTTTGAAAATTAAACTATTTTGAAATTTTTCAGTTGAAAATTAGTTTTTTGAACTGAAATTTTTACTACTCTATTTTTTATTTAAATTTGATCGTTTTTATAAAAAAAACTTTAAAAATTCATTTAAAAACTTATTTTTTGGAATTAAAAATTTATATTTCTGGGTCAAAAATTCAATAATTTGGTCAAAATGTCTTGTTTTTTCTTGACTAAGAATTTTTTCTGAAAATTCGTCGTTTTTTATGCATTTCACTCTTTTGGATTTAAAATTAAAATCTTTTGTAGCTGAGGAAAACAAAAATTACATTTTTTGTTAAGAATTCATATTTTTTGGTTCAAAATGAAAATTGACCAATATTTCAAAACAATTTGAATTTTTTCGTAAATATTTTAAACTTTAGGATATATTAGGAAGTTTTAAGAAGATTCAAAAATAATTTTGAATTTAAAAATATTTCAAAAAATGTAAACCAAAATGTAAATTTTTTAAGATTCCAAACAAAAAAATGATTTTTAGTGAAAAGTGACCAATATTTTAAAACATTTTGAATTTTTTTATTAAAATTTTAACGTTTAGGAGTTATTAAAAAGTTTGGAAAAGATACAAAAATAATTTTAAACTTAACAAGATTTCAAAAAATGTAAGCCAAAATGTAAATTTTTTAAGATTCTAAACAAAAAATGTAAAAAGCTTGTTGAGAATTTAAAAAGGTTAAACATGATTTAAAAATATATTAAAACTTTTCAAAAGATTTTTTATAAATTTAAGAAACAATCTTAAATATTTGAAGGCTTTTTCTAATTTTTAAGGTTTTTTTAAAACATTTTTCGATAAAATCATTTTAAAAGATAATTATAAATTTTGAAAAAATTTTTAAAATAATTAAAAATTTTAAAATATTTAATTAGATTTAAAATAAAATGTAGATTGATATAAGAAAAGTTGTATTGATTTTTTATTTTTAAAAATTAATTCTAAATAGAATTTTTTTTTAAATATCTGATTTCAGAAGATTTCCAAAATTTCAAATGTTTTCAAAATCGGAAATTTTAAGAAATAAATAATGTGTTGGAATTTTCTATATTTTTTAACTGAAAAATCTTTCTTTTTGTTTGCAAAAAATTTACCAGTTTGATTAAAAATTAAACTATTTTCAAATTTGACTATTATATTGGAAATTTGTTTTTTTTTCAGTTGAAAATTAGTTTTTTCAACTGAAATTTTAACTACTTGTTGTTTTTTATTTTATTTTTTTTCTTGACTAACAATTTTTTTCTGAAAATTCATCGTTTTTTATGAATTCCACTCTTTTGGATTTAAAATTAAAATCTTTTGTAGCTGAGGAAAACAAAAATTACATTTTTTGTTAAGAATTCATATTTTTTGGTTCAAAATGAAAATTGACCAATATTTCAAAACAATTTGAATTTTTTCGTAAATATTTTAAACTTTAGGATATATTAGGAAGTTTTAAGAAGATTCAAAAATAATTTTGAATTTAAAAATATTTCAAAAAATGTAAACCAAAATGTAAATTTTTTAAGATTCCAAACAAAAAAATGATTTTTAGTGAAAAGTGACCAATATTTTAAAACATTTTGAATTTTTTTATTAAAATTTTAACGTTTAGGAGTTATTAAAAAGTTTGGAAAAGATACAAAAATAATTTTAAACTTAACAAGATTTCAAAAAATGTAAGCCAAAATGTAAATTTTTTAAGATTCTAAACAAAAAATGTAAAAAGCTTGTTGAGAATTTAAAAAGGTTAAACATGATTTAAAAATATATTAAAACTTTTCAAAAGATTTTTTATAAATTTAAGAAACAATCTTAAATATTTGAAGGCTTTTTCTAATTTTTAAGGTTTTTTTAAAACATTTTTCGATAAAATCATTTTAAAAGATAATTATAAATTTTGAAAAAATTTTTAAAATAATTAAAAATTTTAAAATATTTAATTAGATTTAAAATAAAATGTAGATTGATATAAGAAAAGTTGTATTGATTTTTTATTTTTAAAAATTAATTCTAAATAGAATTTTTTTTTAAATATCTGATTTCAGAAGATTTCCAAAATTTCAAATGTTTTCAAAATCGGAAATTTTAAGAAATAAATAATGTGTTGGAATTTTCTATATTTTTTAACTGAAAAATCTTTCTTTTTGTTTGCAAAAAATTTACCAGTTTGATTAAAAATTAAACTATTTTCAAATTTGACTATTATATTGGAAATTTGTTTTTTTTTCAGTTGAAAATTAGTTTTTTCAACTGAAATTTTAACTACTTGTTGTTTTTTATTTTATTTTTTTTCTTGACTAACAATTTTTTTCTGAAAATTCATCGTTTTTTATGAATTCCACTCTTTTGGATTTAAAATTAAAATCTTTTGTAGCTGAGGAAAACAAAAATTACATTTTTTGTTAAGAATTCATTTTTTTTTTTGGTTCAAAATGAAAATGTACGAATATTTCTAAACATTTTGAAGTTGTTCTTAAATATTTTAAACTTTAGAAGATATTAGAAAGTTTTTAAAGGTACACAAATAATTTTAAACCTAAAAAGATTTCAAAAAATGTGAACCAAAATGTAATTTTTTAAAGATTTCAAACAAAAAATGTAAACAGCTTGTTAAGAATTTAAAAAGGTAAAACGTGATTTAAAAATATATTAAAACATTTCAAAAGATTTTTAAAAAGTTAAGAAAAAATCTAATTTTAAACGAATTTTCAACATTTTTCGATAAAGCTCAAATCATTTTAAAAGATAATTATAAATTTTGAAAAAAATTCAAAAATAATTTAAAATTTAAAAATATTTAATTATAGTTAAAATAAAATGTAGATTGATATAATAAAAGTTGTATTGATTTTTTATTTTGAAAAAAGAATTCTAAATAGAATATTTTTTTTTAAATATCTGATTTCGGAAGATTTCCAAAATTTCCAAAAAGTAATCAAGAATATTTTAGCCAAATTTTTTTTATTGACATATTTATTCAAAATTTCCGATAAATTTGTTTAAAAATTGAACATTTTTAAAAATGAGTAAATAAAATAAAAAATAAGTCGTTGTTCCAATTTTTGTTTTTGAAAATTATTTTTCCCCTGAAATTATATTATGCTAGAAATTTTCTTTATTTTTTAACTGAATAATCCTTATTTTTTTTGTAGAAAATTTAACTCTTTGGTTGAAAATTAAATTATCTTAAAATTTAACTATTTCGTTGAAAAATCGTTTTTTTCAGTTGAAAATTAGTTTTTTAAACTGAAATTTTAACTACTTGTTGTTTTTTTAATTTTTATTTAATTTGTTGATTTTTTCTTGACTAAGAATTTTTTTCTGAAAATTCGTCGTTTTTTTTTATGAATTCCACTCTTCTCGATTTTAAATTAAAATCTTCTATAGTTAAGGACAACAAAAATTACATTTTTCGTTAAGAATACATATTTTTTGGTTCAAAATGAAAATTGTCCAAGATTTCAAAACATGTTGAATTTTTTCTGAAATATTTTAAATTTTAGAAGATGTAAATTTTTTTAAATTCCAAACGAAAAATGTAAAAAGCTTGTTAAGAATTTAAAAAGGTTAAACATGATTTAAAAAGATATTAAAACATTTCAAAACATTTTTAAAAAATTAAGAAAAAATCTTAAATATTTGAAGGCTATTTCTAATTTTGAACGATTTTTAAAACATTTTTCGATAAAATCGTTTGAAACGATAATTAGAAACTTTGAAAAAATTAAAAAAATAATTCGAAATTTAAAAATATTTAATTAAATTTAAAATAAAATGTACGTACATTGCTATAAAAAAGTTGTATTGATTTTTTATTTTGAAAAAAGTATTCTAAATAGAATATTTTTTTTAAATATCTGATTTCGGAAGATTTCCAAAATTTCCAAAAAATAATCAAAAATATTTTAGCCAAAATTTTTTTTATTGTCTTATTTTTTTAAAATATCCGATACATTTTCTTAAAATCAGAAATTTTAAGAAATAAGTACATAAATTTAAAAACTAAGTCGTTGTTCCAAATTTTTTTTTTTTTTTGAAAATTATGTTTCCCCTAAAATTATATAATGTTTAAAATTTTCTTTATTTATTATCTGAAAAATCTTTCTTTTTTTGTAGAAAACTTAAATGTTTGGTTGAAAATTAAACTATTTTAAAATTTTACCATCATATTGGAAATTCGTTTTTTCAGTTAAAAAAAAGTTATGTGAACTGAAATTTTAAGTTCTCTTTTTTTACTGAAAATTGATCGTTTTTAGAAGAAAGTTTAAAAATTTATTTGAAAACTTATTTTTCGGAATTAAAAATTTATATTTTCGGGTTAAAAATTCAACAATTTGGTTAAAAAGAATTTAAAATTAAAATCTTCTATAGTTAAGGAAATCAAAAATTATATTTTTTTATAAAAATTCATATTTTTTGGTTCAAAACGAAAACTGATCGTTATTTCAAAACATTTAGAATTTTTTCTTAAATATTTTAAACTTTAGGAGATATTAGGAAGTTTTGAAAAGATACAAAAATAATTTTAAACTTAATAAGATTTCAAAAAATGTACACCAAAATGTAAATTTTTTAAAATTCTAAACAAAAAATGTAAACAGCTTGTTAAGAATTTAAAAAGGTTAAACGTGATTTAAAAATATATTAAAACATTTCAAAATTTTTTAAACAAATTTAGGAAAAAATATTAAATATTTGAAGGCTATTTCTCATTTTGAAGGATTTTTAAAAACATTTTTCGATAAAATCGTTTTAAAAGATAATTATAAATTTTGAAAAAATTTCAAAAATAATTTAAAATTGTTAAGTATTTATTTAGATTTATAATAAAATGTAGATTGATATAAGAAAAGTTGTATTGAATCTTTATTTTGACACATTATTTCTAAATAGAATATTTTTATTTTAAATATCTGATTTCTGAAGATTTCCAAAATTTTCAAAAAGTAATTAAACATTTTTTCAAAATCGGAAATTTTCAGGAATAAGTAAATAAAATAAAAAAATAAGTCGCTGTTCCAATTTTTTTTTTAAATTATATTTCCCCTGAAATTACATTATGTTTGAAATTTTCTTTATTTTTGTTTGTTTGAAAATTAAACTATTTTAAAATTTGACTATTATATTGGAAATTCGTTTTTTTCAGTTAAAACTTAGTTTTTCGATTGATTGATTATTTCCAGAAGAAACTTGAACAATTTATTTGAAAACTTATTTTTCGAAATTAAAAATTTATATTTTCGGGTTAAAAATTTAACAATTTGGTCAAAATTTCTTGTTTTTTTCTTGACTAAGAATTTTTTCTGAAAATTAGTCTTTTTTATGAATTCCACTCTTTTGTTTTAAAAATTAAAATCTTCTAAAGTTGAGGAAAACAAAAATTAAATTTTTCGTAAAGAATTCATATTTTTTAATTCAAAATTCGTATTTTTTGCCAAGAAACTAATATTGTTCGTTTAAGATAAAATTAAAAAAAAAAATTTAATTTTTTTTGCTTAACAATGAAATTAACTTTTTTTTATATAAAATAAAAATCTTTTTTCGTTGAATAATAATTTTTTATTTAATAAATTTCACTTCTTTGAATATTGCTTAGAGAAATCCTTCACTTAATTCAAAACAACTTTTACTTGCGGACACATGAACAGTTTATTACCGTGAAAGGCTTTTTACTCCTGACAAGAAATATTCACGTCAATAAAAAAAGTTATAAATCACCCATTTGCGTCAATTTTCAATAAATTTTTTTTCCATAGATTAAAATTAAATTTATTTATAAGAATATAAATCAGTATCAATTTCTAATCTAAATAAAAGATAACTTTCTGATCCAATTTTTAGTTGAAAAATCGTTTGTTAAGTAATTAATGCAGAAATAGTTTTACGAGGTCTTTTAATTAAACTTGCATTTTATTGGCAATATATCATTCAAAATGTAGCCTAATGGCTATTAATTTCAAGGATAAAATAATTATTGCCGGCATTTAATTATTGATATAATTCATACCGTAATTAATCTAATGTTTTTTTAATGATTTTATTACCATTAAAAGATATTAAAGGCCGATTGTAACTTATTTTAATTAATACAGATTTCTAAGTCAAAGCGTTTACTTCCGAAAAAAAATTTGCCTCGGCCCGGATTTGAACCAGGAATTTCACTATGCATGAGGGGCGAGTTAACCAATAACGCCTAGCGTTCCTGGTTCAAGTCCGGGCTGAGGTAGTTTTTTTTCTTGTTTTTTAGAAATTATTTATCTGAAATAATTATTTTTGCATCGAAATTAATACAGTAATTGTTATTCTAAGGATTGTAATAATTATAGTTTTGTAAAGGCATTTATCAAAACAATAAGGAAAAGGAGATTTTATTTCAAGAAACAGGAAGAAAGATTAATTTATCAATGTCAAACCGGTTTATAGGATCAGCGATGTCGTAAGATGGTATTTATAATAAGAAGATTATTACAAAGTTGCTTTGAGGTCAAAATAAATATAATCTGCCTTTGATCTTTTTTTTAGTTTTAGCAAAGTCAAGATTTTCGATATTTGATCCTTTTAAGTCGTAATTGAATAAAATTGAAACCGAATATTATGCAAATTAAAAAAAAATCCTCAGCTTAAAAAGAATGAGGAAAGTATTATTAGTTATTTTAAAAGTTTATCTGAATATAATTTTTTCTAACAATCTTAAGAAAAATTAAAAAAGGTTTTTAAAGACTGCAAATATGTAAAAAAAGAATTTATAAAATTAAGAAAAAAACTAGTAAGTAGAACTGCTTTATTAAAAATTAATTTTTTTTGGTTGCTGATTAATTTTTGATCACTTTCTTTAAAAATTTATTTTTTTATTCAAATTTACCTATTTTATTGTTATTTTTTTACTGAAAATGTAACTAAATTTTTGGTCGAATTTTTTTTAATAGACATTTTATCTTTTTGATTAAAAATTTATTTCTCTATATCAAAATTAAAATTTTATTTTTTTTTGCTAAATTTTTTTTTAAGTTAAAAATTAATCTGCTTTGTTGAAAATTCATTTATTTGGTTAAAAATCGTTATTTTTTGGTAGAAAAATAGTTTTCTTTATTAAAAAGAAATTTTTTTAACCAAAAGTCTAACTTCCATTTTTTTTTAATTAATTTTTTTATTTACATTTGAGCCTTTTAGTTGAAAACTTATCTGCTATGTTGAAAATTCATTAAAAATGAAAAAATTTGGTTGAAAATCAATGTATTTTGTTAAAAATGATTCTTTTTGGTCGAAAATTCAACTTTTTATTTGAAAACTTATTTCTTCGGTAGAAAATGATTTTTTTTAATTGAAAATTTATTTTTTTTTTACTAAAAATGTAACTAAATTTTTGGTCAAATTTTTTTTAATAGAAATTTTATTATTTTGGTTGAAAATTTATCTGATTTGCTTAAAAAATAATTGCTCTAGATGAAAAATAAATTATTCTATTTCTTGTTAATTTTTTTTTAAGTTAAAAATTTATCTATTTTGTTGAAAGTTCATTTATTTTGTTAAAAATCGTTATTTTTTGGTAGAAAAATAGTTTTCTTTATTAAAAATTAATTAATTTTTTAACTAAGAATCTAACTTACATTTTTTGTCAAAAATTAATTTTTTGTTTGACACTTAATCTTTTTAGTTGAAAACTTATCTGCTTAGTTAAAACTTTCATTAAAAATTAAAATATTTGGTTGAAAATCAATTTATTTTGTTAAACATTTTTTTTGTTGTCGAAAATTAAACTTTTTGTTTAAAAAATAATTTCTTTGGTAGAAACTGATTTTTTTAAATTGAATTTTTTTTTTTACTATAAATGTAATTATATTTTTGGTTGAATTTTTTTATTAGAAATTTTATTTTTTTGTTTGAAAATTTATCTAATTTGCTTAAAAAATTATTTCTCTAGATGAAAATTAAATTATTCTATTTCTTGTTCAATTTTTTTTAAGTTAAAAATTTATCTATTTTGTTGAAAGTTCATTTATTTTGTTAAAAATCGTTATTTTTTGATAGAAAATTAGTTTGTTTATTATACATAATTTTATAACTTAAATTTTATCTATTCCATGTTTTTCGAATTTTTTTCTTCAAATAACATTAAATCTTTCTGGTTAAAAACTTCTCTATTTAATTGAAAATTTAATTAAAAAATTAAAATATTTGGTGGATAATTCATATATTTTGTTAAAAATTCATCATTTTTTGTACAAAATTATTTTTTAAATTGAAAATTAATTTTTTAACTAAAAATTTAACTTTTCCATTTTTGTTCGAAAATCTGTTTAAAAGAGATTTAATCTTTTGATTTAAAAATTTTTCTGTTTGGGTAAAAAGTCTATTAAAAATTAAAATATTTATTTGAAAATTCATGTATTTTGTTAGAAATTATTCTTTTTAGATATAAAATTAGTTTCCTCTATTAAAAAAGAATTTCTTTTAACTAAAAGTCTAACTTTAATTTTTTGTCAAAAATTAATTTTTTGATTTGCATTTAATATTTTTAGTTGAAAACTTATCTCCTGAGTAGAAAATTCCATTAAAAATTAAAATAATTGGTTGAAAATCAATGTATTTTCTTAAAAATTATTATTTTCTAATCGAAACTTAAACTTTTTGTTTAGAAACGTATTTTTTTGGTAGAAAATTATTTTTTTTTAATTAAAAAATTTTTTTTACTAAAAATGTAACTAAACGATCGAATTTTTTTAAGTAGACATTTGATCTTTTTGGTTGAAAATTTATTTGATTTGCTTAAAAACTTATTTCTCTAGATGAAAAATAAATTATTCTATTTTTTGTTTATTTTTTTGTTTTGTTAAAAATTCATCTGTTTTGTTGGAAATTAAATTATTTTGATTCTTTTATATTCCATTTTTGTTTGTTCAAATGACATTTAATCTTTATGGTTGAAAATCCCTCTATTTCATTTAAAATTCAATTAAAAAATAAAATCTTTGGTGGATAATTCATTAGTTTTTTAATTAAAAATTAATTTTTCAACTAAAAATTAAAAAAGTTGATAAAAAAATCAATAAAATTTTTTATAAAATTATTTTAATTAAAAATTATTCTTTTGGGTATAAAATTAGTTTTTTTTTTATTAAAAATTATTCTTTTGGGTATAACATTAGTTTCT
>JAAAKG020144764.1:0-11046 GCA_010014905.2 Druon quercuslanigerum
GCCAAGAAAGCCAACATCTATTAATGAATGAATGGGAAAATAGCCATAGCCCAGAATGCCAACAATGCTAACATCTTCTAATTAGTTTTCTTACATTGTCTGTATCCAATAAAATTAGCTAATCATAGAACATTGTTGAAAGAAAATACAATTATGAAATGAAACAACTATACAGAGGGATTCTATAAAAGGATTGGAAATGGGAAAACAGTTGTAGATTAGTACACCAAGAGAGCCATTATCTATTAATGAATGAATGGGAATATAGCCATAGCCCAGAATGCCAACAATGTATACATCTTCTTATTAGTTTTCTTACATGGTCGACATCCAACAAAATTAACTAATCATACAACATTGTAGAAAGAAAATACAATTATGGAACGAGCCAGCTATACAGAGGGATTCTATCAAAGGATTGGAAATTGTAAAACAATAATAGATTAGTGTACCAAGAAAGTCATCATTTATTAATGAATAAATGGGAAAATAGCCGTAGACCAAAATGCCAACAATGATAACTTCTTCTAATTAGTTTTCTCACAATGTCGACATCAAATAAAATTAGCGTATTATACAACATTGCAGAAAGAGAATACAATTATGAAACGAGCAAACTATACAGAGGGATTAATCTTAACCTATGGGAAGGCAGTCATAGAATAGTATACCCAAAATGCTAAGAGAAGATACAGCATTAGAAAGAGACAACTATACAGTGGGAATCTTCCAAAGTATCGTAAATTGGAAAATAATCACAGCCCAGCATAAGTACAAAGCTAACAACCTTTAAATGATAAAGGGGAGGGTTGAAAAAAAGTTTTTAAGACAGGGTGCCGTTTTTGAGCTTACTTTTTCAGAAACTTCCTTACCGGAATTTGGACAATTAAGAGAAGATCCTGCCTTGATATGATACTCCACGAACAGGGAACGCTTTGATAACTCATGAACAAAGGAAATATCCAGCTGACGTAAATGGTTTACATGGCCAGTGACAAAGCAAGTACTTGTTTACGAGAACAGTTGAAATTACGTTAGGAGAGGCAAACTACGGAACCATGAACCTACGGTTATAGCAACAAGAACAAAGGAAAAGACACAAACACGTCCTCGTTGTCAAGAAGATACCTATATGCAAGTGAGAAGTAACAAATAGATGAGCAATGAATCCGCATGGAGCTTTATTAATCGCAAATTATCCTCAAATAGAAGCTCCGGGGACCAGAAAGTGACCCTAACTGAGGTCTTGTCCTACTAACGACGAAAGTAATCGCATCAGAGGGAATAATTAGAGTAACCGAGGGAAACACTCATGTGGCACATAATCCTCGTCCCTTTTAGTAGACATTTTTGTCTTAAGTGACATTCACATAAGTTACTTCTAATGTGTATTCGTGTCCAATTATATTACCTCTGGTGGCTGTATCATGGAATTTACGTTTCTTTTTCGCTTTCTTCCGACCAGACTCGCTAAAGATTAATTTGTTTTAAAATTCGTTATCTTTTGTTATAATTAAGTTATGAATTTATCTATTAGTAGAAGAAAGAGCAAAAACAAACTAGGCTAATCACAACAAATGCCAGTTGACCAAACTGATTAGGAAATTTGATTAAAATGATATTCAAGGCCTTTATTCATATTTCAGATTGTTAACTTGATAATCTAGTGTCAAAGAAATTTTCTAATTTTTTTAACAAAAGTCCATTAAGTTTCAACAGAAGCTTAAACTTGTCAAATCTAAAATAATATTATTCATATATTACAAAAAAATTACAGAGCCATAGATATTTATAGCCCATAGGGGAATTGGGAGGTTTTAAAAACCCTTTTGTATAAAAAATTAATTTCAACTGTTGAATATTCATTCATCTTGGTAGACATTTTTTTTTAAACTAAAAATGTCGCTATTCCGTTAACAAATTCTAGATAATATTGAGACATTTAAGTTTCTGTAAAATATAGAATGATATTTTTTGTGACAATTTTATTTTATTTTTGTTAACAATTTTACTACTTAGTTAAAATTTAATTACTATTGGTTAAACGCAATTAATTTTTGTATAAGATCCAAGTATTTCTTGGTTGAAACATTAATAATTACATTTTGCATTCAGATTTCATATTTTTTCGATGAAAATTCAACTGCTGGTTCTAAAGTTAAAACTCTTTTTAAAAAAATTTATTTTTAGTAGGTAATTTATCATTTCACTTAAAACTTGGTCTGCTTAATTAAAACTTAACTATTTACATGATACTTTTTCTAATTAGTGTTTTTATCTGAAAATTTCACTATTCCATCCTTGGTTGAAAGTTTAACGTTTTTAGTTCAAAAATTAATTTTTTAGTTAAAATGTACCTTTTTTAGTTAACAATTACCCTATTTGGTAGATAATTTATTTATTTTACTTTAAATTCTTCTTTTTAGCAAAACATTATTTTTCTTGTTTAAAAATTAATCTTTTTGTTTGAATAATCTGCTAATTGGTTGAAAGTTGAACTCAATTTAAAAAAATTAATTTTATGCTTGACGATTCATCATTTTCGTCAGAAATTCATATCTTCATTGGAAATTTGATTATTTTCATTAAATTTTTTTATTCAACTTTAATTTTTTTAACTGCTTTATCTATTCCATTTTTGTTTCATATTTTATTTTTTAGTAGAAAATTCAATGATTTAGTTGAATGTATATTTTTTAGTTCAAAATCCTCTGTCTATATAAAAGTTTGTCTTGTTGTGTTGAAATTTGAACTTCTTTGTTAAAAAATAGTTTTCTCCTGGAAAATGTTCACTTTTTGGTTTAAAATTTATGTATTTAGTTGAAAATTCATCTTACTTAGTATAAATTTAACTTCTCATTTAAAAAATATTTTGTTTCATAGTAAGATGAATGCTTTTGTAAAAACTTAATCCAAATCCAAACTAGCCAGTTATTTCCAAACTTGATTTTTTGATAAAACATTAATTTTCTTAACTGAAAGTTAAACAATTTTTGTTCCAGAGAATATCATTTCGTTAGAAAATTGTATTGCTTTTTCAAAAATGTAACAATGTTGTTTGAAGTTTAACAATTTTATTACATAGTAATTATTTTTTATAGAAAATTCAACTCTATAGCAGAAAATGCGCTGTTTTTTTCTTTGTTTAAAAGTTTGTTTTCAACTGCAAATTTACCTATTTCACTTAGCTTCGAAAAATAATTGTTTTTGTATAAAAAACACTTTCTTGGTTTGTGATTCATCGCTGTACTTGAAAATTGATTATTTTGTTCAAAGTTTAACTATTTTGCCAAAAAAAGTTGTCCTTTTGTTGAAACCTGTTTAACTGAGAATATGACGGTTTTAGCTTAGGATTACTCTTTTTAGTTAATAATTTATCTCTTTAGAAGAAAATTTAAGTATTTATTTGAAATCTCCACGTTTTTCTCTAAAATTTTCTGATGACCTTAAAAAGTTGTAAATCTTTCAGAAGCGAGAGTTGGAACTAAAAAAATTTAAAGAAGCTCTTGTAGAAAAATTTGAATGTTGTATAAAAAGTAATTTAGAAACCAAAAAAGTGAGCAATTTTGATCTTTAAGTTAATAATCAGAATGATATGCAACGATTTGATCAGATAAGTTTGATTTTGATCAATATAAAAAAGCAGGGTACAACTATTCCTTCAACTCTAGTTGTATGATAAAATTATTTCTTAGCAGAAGTTAAAGGAAAAGCAATCTAAGCTGATAAGATAATTGACTTTTTGGTGAACATTAAATAGTAGTAAACAAATATGTCTCTGAAATCTAACTAGTTTTAAACCATTCAATCACGTAGTTAAAGGTGAAATTTGGAAGGTTCATTAAAAAAATTAATTTACCTAAAAACATGTCAACAGGATTTTATAGTTCCAGCTTTATTGACCATGATTATTAGCAAGCCCAAATAACAGGGTCAAGTAACAATATTTGTTACATTTGATAATAATCTTAAACTTTTGAATTTACTTTTCGCTATATTAACGTCGCAACTTTTGAAAGCGGTTTTGTATGATATCGGAGAACCCTTTTGGTGGAGTCAACTATGAGGATAATAATTTTGCAGGTCTTCCCTTGCATCGCAATAGCAGCTGTCTGAGACGTTGCGCTCTACTTTATTATTACCTTGTGAACTTAACACACTAATCATCGTAAGCGAATCCCGTCCTTGTAATTAAAAGGCAGTGCACGCCTTCACTATATGCTTCGCAGGGGTGAGAAAGGACGCAGTGGTTCGAGATCTTATTTACTCAAGCGCCCCACGTTTCTACACTTATGCAATCGATATTAGTTTCGCCAATAGGAGAAGTTTTGTCTAGCTTTTGGTGCCAATTTATACAACTTTGCTCTGTTCCAATAACCACAATATTAATGGTCCAAATTGTCGCATAAGAGCTAAATTATCACAGAGGAAGGAAATTGCTGTCTATAGAATTATTAGATGAATTTGAAGTAATTAATGTTGACAACCATTACCAATTTTAACGATGTGCCCAAATGACAAGGTTCAATCTCGGTAGATGCTGAATAATGAAAGTCTTGCGTATTTCTCAGAAATTTTTGGGAATATTGAAGACCTAATAATTTGTTCGGACATACAAAAAACCGCTGATAATCAAAAGTACGACAATGTGGGTACAGTTATGATATCTATCTGAAGCCGGGATTTGAAATCTTGACTAAATTTGATTTAGTTTCAGTTTTTATTTTGAAAATTTTCCGATAGCGTACAAAGTCCCGAGCACTACCTACTTAATCTGTTTGTATGTTTCTAAACTGTAAACTAAATGAATTTTTTAAAAAGTTGTGAATTAAATTTTGAAACAGAATATTTCTGATAGTGCACCGAGTCCAAATGACTGTAAATGATTTTGTCTAGATGTTGCAACACTGTAACCTACTTGGATATCCGAAATAAATTTAATTTGCTTTTGACTTGGATTTCTACAGACTGTCGCCTACTTGCACTTTCAAACAATTGCTTCATTGATTTTAAGGTTGATTGACTTTGAAAATCTTTTTGGATGTCACTAGAGTGAAACCGGTCAGGATTTCAAAACTAAATTAAGTTTGTTTTTCGCTTGAATTTCTACATACTGTCACCTACTTGCACTTTCAAGCACTTTCTTCATTGATTTTAAGGTTGAATGATTTTAAGGATCATTTTGGAAGTCTCCTGACTAAAACCTTCTAAGGTTTTGTCACCTAATTTGATTTTGTTACTGGTTGGGTTTCCTAAGGAAACTTTTTCAAAATCATACACGCACTCATTGGCTAATAGGATCTGTTTGGTTATTCTAAAACTGTAACCTACTTGGTTTTCTAAGCTCAATTTGATTTGTTGATGCAAATATAATTTTTTTGATCATGCAATAATTCCGAATGTTTTCAAAGATCTTTTCGCATGTTATAAGACTAAAACCTACTAGGGTGTCTAAAAAAAATCGATTTCGTCTCTGTTTGGATTTACAGATAAAATAATTCCAGTAGCGCACCAAGACCCACTAGCTAATAGGATCTCTTTGGATGTTCCGACACTGTAACCTACTTAGATTTCTGAAATAAATTGGATTTGATTTCCCTTTGGATTTTGAATTCACAATTCTGTAATCTACTTAAATTAAAAACCAAAGCATTATTAAATTATGCTTGGATTTCAACATAGAATTTTTCCGAATGTGCAAAAAGTCCGAAAGGCTTTATGGATGTTTTTTGATGTGCCTACTTGGATTTCTCAACTAAATCAAATTTCTTCACTGTTTGGATTTTTAAATAGAATTGGTCCGATAGCACAACAAGATCCATTGGCTAAAAGGATTCTTTTATTGTTTCAGAACTGTAGCTTACTTGAATTTCTGAATTAAATTTGATTTGTTTGCTGTTTGCGTTTTCAAATAGAAATGATCCGATAGCACGCCAAGTCTCATTGTTTAATAAGATCTGTTTGGATGTTCCGAAACTGTAACATACTTTGTTTTATAAACTAATTTGGTTTGGTTTTCGTTTTATTTCCAAATAGAATGTTATCAAAAGTGCACAATGTCTGTAGTTTTGTCCGGATCTATTTGGATTTCAAAATATTCTTATCTACTAGGGTTTCCAAACAGATGCGTAATTCGATACTGCGGGGATTTCCAAACAGAATTTTTCTGATTGTGCGAGAAATTCGAATAGCTTCTAAATCCTTCTTGGATGTTCCAGGACTGTAAACTACTTTTATTTCTCAATTTAAATTGATTTTGTTGCTGCCTGGGTTTGCAAATAGAATTGCTTTGATCAAGTCCCGTTGGCTACTAAGATCTGCTTCGATGTTCTAACATTCTAATCTACTTAGATTTCTGAACTGAATTTGATTTGGTTACTGTTTAGGTTTCTAAATCTAATTTTTCCGATAGCACACCAAATACTAAAGATACTAAGATTTTTTTTATTGTTCCAGCACTGTAACCTAATTGAGTATTTAAACTAAATTTGATTTGCTAACTGCTTAGGTTTCTAAATCGAATTTTTTCCATAGCATACAAATCACCAATGACTAATAGAATCTTTTGCATTTTATATTTTTTTCTGTTTGAAAATTAAAGAAGTGCAACGTACTCAGATTTCCAAATAGGATTTTACCAAAAGTGCACAAAGGCCGTAGTTTTGTCGGGATCTATTTTGATTTCGCAATACACTTACCTGTTTTGGTTTCCAAACAAAAGTCTGACGAGATTCCTTATGGATTTCAAAATAGTATCTTTTCGATTATGCGTCTGCTGCAAATAGTTGTATGAATAATTTTGGATGTTCCCAAACTGTATCATACTTAAATCTCTAACCAATCTTTAAATTCGATTCTATTAATGGGGCACCAAGTTTTTTCTTCAGAGTTAATATTTACGAACTACTTGAAGTATCCTATTCTTTTAAATAAAAGGCGAAAATAATATTACAAATGGCCAGATCTCCTTTAGAATTAATGATTATTAATTTAAAGTGTCGATTTTCGTTACTAGTATAGTGTTTTTCTTTTACATTTTCTATTTATCTTAATTTTCTTTTTATATTTTTGTTCTTCGTTTTCTCTTTTCTTTCTTGTCTTCTAATTCTTTTTCTTTTGACAGATTAACTTTGCTTAAAACCCTGCAAATAAACTCTAAAATTGTTACCATGTGCAGTCATGTTTAGGGATGCAACATAAGACCGCAAATTCTCATTTAAAGACTATTAATAAATTAACGAGTGTTTTCCTGTGCGAACGAAAAAGCGCCGATTTTCCAAACCAGTTAACTGAAAAGGTTACTCGATATAGGGAGACAATTACACACTTAAAACCAAACTTCTCCCTTATATTCGATAGATGCACCCCTTGGATGCCCATTAAACCTGCGCAGCGATTCGAACATTAAAACTTTACGGAATTAACCTAATAGCAACGGTGCAACGATTACGGGCGATAAAATCTCCTGCGTAACGAGCGGTATAGAGTTAATAATGATTAAAAGGCTCAGAACTAAACGTAACTTTTAAAAGACCTTTTTATGTCTCATTTCATCAGGTTATCTTTCCCATCCTATAGAAACTGATTTCAACACTCTTCAGGACACACAAATAAATCTGGGTTTATTTTAAGTAATATATTAATACAAACTTTTTTATGTTAAAAAAACGGTCACATGTGAAGACTCGCCTAATTAAGTATGAATGAGCCTCAAGGGGATGTATTAGGCTTCTAAAACAGAATATAAGATCCTGGCGGCAATTTTTAATATTTTTGTTTTATTCCTTGCATGCGTCATCTAAATATTAGTCTATTAAATTGGAGACGAATTTGGTTTTCAGATAAAATATTTACATTTTGTTTAATAATTTAATTGGAGCGACAGTAGAGAAAAATTTCAGAGACGCTCATTGTTAGCCGCGTGTGGATTCTCGCAGCACTCTCTATAGGCTCTGGTGAAACGTAAAATTAGGAATTCAATTTTAATTTAGAGAATTAGTTTATTCATATAATTCAAAAAATTGAACAAAGAGATTAATGAAAAACGGTTAATACTTGCAGTAATAATGGAAAAATTCACTTGTATTGAAAAGTGTATCTTTGTCGAAAACTTGACAGATACTCGTTCAATCTGAATATTAGGTATTCAATTAAAAAGTACTGTTTAAGAAGTTTTATTAACTTCAAATAATAAATAATTAAATAATAATAATTTATAGTTAACATTGTGAAAAAGCTTACGAAAGCAGTTACTAAACGACTTCGCTCGATAAAAATTATAATTTTCATTTTATGTACTTGAATTTAAAATAATGAAAATGTATGGATAAACTATTTACCGCTCATATCTTTAAACCCATTTTTTAGTTTGAATTAATTATTTGCAGCTTAATCTTATCTTAGTGTTCATTATTTGAAATTCAGGTGCACAAAATGAAAATGATAATTTTTGTCGAGCGAATTCATTTCGTAAATTTTTTAGTAGGCGTTTAATATCTTAACTTGCAAACTGATAATTAATTTTGTAAGGCTTATTATTCAAAGTTAATAAGACTTCCTAATTACTACTTTTAAATGGAATAACTAATATTCAGATTGTGAGAGTAGCTGTCAAAATTCCGACAAATAAAGTAATTCTGCTAATTAAAATTGATCAAGTTATACATTTCTAATTTCAGTTTTCATTACTGATCTGCAGCTCATAAAAAAGAAAGGGTCATTATTCACGAGCTATTCGATGCGTTACAGGCAGTCTACCTCGTGAGTTTTACGAGGGCCTATGCAGAGTGCTGCGAGAATCTTCACGCGGCTAACACTGAGCGTCACTGCAATTTTTCTTAGATTTTCTCTTTAAATTGTTTTTTAAACAAAATATAAATATTTTATTTAAGAACAATATACATTTTCTGCAAGAAACTGAAGAATATGAATTTTTAACCTTAAGAATAATGAGATGACTGTTCTATGAAACAGAAAAATTTTCAAGAAAATAATTATATATTCACTTAAAAAAAATAAATTTGTGACTTAAAATAGATTAGGTAACTTTTCTGTTAAAAATTTATTCTCAACCAAATAAAATACATTTTCAATGAACCAGCTAAATTTTGAATCAAAGAGAATGAACTCAAAACAAAGAAAATTAAATTTCTATAAACAAAACATCAATATCATATACAACCAGATTAAATAGTTACATTTTAAGTTTAAAATTTTTTTTAATTCAAAAAAATTTTAAACAAAGTAAATATTTAGTTAGCAAAAAGATCAATTTTTAATGAAGAAAATAAATTTTATACTAAAAAGTCGAATTTTGAATAAAATACACGAATTTTTACAAAAATATTTAAATGTATGGAATTTTCAACCAAAAAAGTAAATTAGTCATCCAGAAGATTAATATCGTATTACAGAAAACGAATTTTCAATCAAATACAGGAATTTCTAGACAAATACTGAATCATGTGGTACCTTCAGATCGTCTTAAGCCCAATTTACATTATAAAATAGAAATTTTGAACAAAAAGTGTTATAGTTAATATTTCAATTAAAAAATACTTTTATTCTAAATCAAACAGGGTTCTTTTTCTATTCCGAGGAAGATCTTAAATCGCTACATTGTCAAAGAAAATTAAAAAATTCAAGTCGAAAAGATTTTAACTTTATAAATTTTAAACAGTCAAAAGCAGAAAATTGCATTTGCTCATGACCCAAACAAATTCTAAAAGTAAATTTGGAAAATTTAAAAAAAAAATTATTATGTTTTATATTACCAGCTCTGAAAGTTTTATTACCTTTACTTCTGTTTCCTAATTATTAACCTAAACTTTTTCAGTCTCTCCAGCCATTTTATTATTTTCCGGTTGCATTCTCGTTAATTAATTTTCTTTTTTTGTATTATAGCAAAAATTGTAATTTTATGTTAGATTTGCAGGATAAAAAAAAATAAATAAAAATTGTAATACTAAAAAAGATTTACAAGTTCGTTATTAATCACTTCTTGATAGGACGCTAACTTTTTTTTATTCATGACAAATAAGATTGAAAATAAAAAAATAAAAATTTATGGAAAAACGACAGCAGCTAGAAAAGAAAGTTTAACAAATAATTGTTTACCAGAAAAACAGCTCAAAATTTGTTTTGTATCACTTTTTAATAGCAGACGTAGTTTTGGTTTTAATTATAAAAGTGGCATTAAAAATAAAAATGAAATTTTTTGTAAAAACGACAAAAGTGTCACAGTGTCAATGCGTAACTTAAATGCAGAAAAAAAAATATTCAAGCGCGAAACGCGAGGCAACCCATGATTAAGCGCAAAGCGCGAGATTCAACAGATGCGCGCCCTAGACGCGCTCATACTTGCAAGAAAAACGACCCGCGCGCGTAGCGCGCTATGATAATTTCTCCGAGCATCGGGCAGATTTTCGTTGTTGACAGTTTGGCGATTGCAGCGGGACAGGTTTTGACAGATTTTAGTAAAAGAAATTAATTATGCCTCCTGATAAAATATACCACATTTTCCTTTAAGAAACAGGTTGAAAAGTTTATATCGCAGATTTACTGAGAAGCTAAAGTTCGCCCTCGAGGCGAACACTCTTTGGAAATTTGTTCCGAAAGGATAAAGTGAGGTTGGCTGATCAGCGTTATTGACTTGAATTATCGGAAATAAGAGCAAGTAAACTAAAATAGTCTTTGGGTGCAGCCTCTATAGGGATATGCTTCCCATATGGTCCATTATGTGTCTCGCGCATATGAACGGGAATATGTAATATATAGGGTACACCCGTGTCATGTGTGCATAATATAACAGTACCGGGTGCTAGGCAAGCTTGAAGCATGGAACCGCGGCATTGCGGCAAAATTATGATATAATGCACATTGGCATTATTTGTATTATTGAAAATTGTTTATCATGGCCCGTTAGGCGACCTCCATAAACTAAGCTAGACTAAACTATTTTTATAGGAATCTAGAATTAAAATATTATAATCCTCGATGATAGATCTTGCAGTTTTGCATATCTGTGAGAATATATTCTTTATATTA